>KN884138.1:30627-56625 GCA_000934455.1 Apostichopus parvimensis
CTGGTGCTTCTGGTATGTGAAATAGAGCATGGGAGCCATGGGTAATAATATAGTTCTGTTCTGTCCTTGGTTGTGAATCAATTTTGTTTAACATGGCTCTGACAAACTGGTAACATTGAATTATTTAACTTACTTTAATGTTCATAAATACAACTGCTGGACATTTATACTGGAATACACTAAATAAACACGATATGATTTTAAAGAAATGATAACAGAAATATCACACACCTCATCGAAATTTGTGACCGTGTCCATTGGAATTTTCTCTTCAGCTTCGATGGTGAACCTCATAGCCTTCTCAACTCCTTCGATAAGTTCATCGAAAGCTTCTGCTTTCTGTCGATGAAAAAAAAAATTAACATGAGTTCATCCTGTGATTATAATTTACAGCCACCTACTAGAGGAATTGTTTATTATTCTAGGAAAATGCCAACAAACTTACTCTTTAAGGGGCAATTTGGAAGACATTCAATAACTTGGGAGTTGAGAAACATTTGACAATTAAATGATCTTGTATAGTTTTTGGTGGACATTCACCTTTACCAGGGGCAATGGATTGGACACAAGTCCCAATTGTTTATCCTAAATTTAGCAAGATGGGTTAATACAGGGGTGGGCAACCCGGCCCGCGGGCCACATGCGGCCCGCCAGTGATTTTTTTGCGGCCTGTGAGATGTCTGAAGAAAGAGAAATAAAATCAATCTATTTTACATCATTACAAAAAACGAGCTAGCTGCTCAGAATTTATCTGCACTAATGATGCTGTCAGGTAGGTCTATTATCACCATTTAGTATCAACTGTACTGTATTGACATTATGTTTTTGCGAATACAGATTAGTACACACACCTATTGCTTGAAAGTCCTCAGAATCAAAGGTTTGAAATCAACAGCAGGTCGTTGGTTAGGTGCGGCCCTGTCAATCTTTCACTCCTTATATCTGGCCCATTCATTCAAAAAGGTTGCCCACCCCTGGGTTAATACCTACTTAGCCTTAGTTCTCACTGATGATGTCTATACTATTAATCAGGATTGCTTTTGACGCTTTCAAGGGAATGGATACTTTTCTTGTCACCAAGGGATACCTTCAGTGAAGGTCCAGGGTTTGACAAGAATTTACCAGAAGTTCAGCTTGACATTGTACTGTCTGGATTAGAGAACTAGAATGAAATCTACGATCAATCCATTCATCATCCAATCATTTAATCGATCGATCAATCAACCCAGCAGCCAATGCCAGTCTAAGGCACCATTTATACCTTGTCATTTAATTTCAATCCTACAAAATCTCATGATACACTCATGATAGTACGGTGGCTTAATAGGGACATAGGGAAACCAAAAAAAGTGTCCCCATATCTCAAAATTTTGAGATTTGACTTTTTATCTCAACATTTTAACTTTTTATCTCAAAATTATGACTTTATCTCAACATTTTGACTTTTATTCTCAACATTTCTTTCCTATGTCCCTATTTAGCCATCATTTGATAGTTAATACTGTCCATTTCCTTGATTAGAATACTGTGTAGATTTAAGACATATTATTTAACCATATCTTACCCCTTTAAGCCTGTCCTTTCTTAGCTTCTTGTATTGCTAAGTTACATTTATTTATTTATCTCCTGTTTTAACCATTCATCTACTGGTTAGGGCCAGTAATATGTAAACTCAGTAATCTTCTTACAGTATGCAACGGTCATTTACTACTGCAGCATCGGTATATTATATCTTACCATTCTAAATCTGCAGGGAATGTCACTCCTGAACACTCCGGACTCTAAGGCCTCAACATGGCCACCGACGTAAGTCTCTTGGTCCAGGACGTGGCCATCGTCAGTCAGCTTGTTAAAAACTTGTTCTTGTTTGTTCGGGAAGATGATATTCGCATGGAATGCTTGTACCATCAGCAATGCCTCGCAGAGGGTACCAGAACCCTTTCTCAAGACCTGAATCATAACAAATAATATTCAAATGCAAATAGTTTAGCTTTGCGAATGAAAACTTTATCGAGGCATGAGTGAAACTTGTGGATCTGGAAACATATGGCAATGTTAGAGAAAGCATTCTTCCTGCAGCAAACCCAAACGAGTAACTTGTAAACTTGTGTCGGCGATAATCTTGTTCTTTACCTTGGCCAGTGCACACATTTTCACAGATTAGATTTCTTGCTACAGCTTGCCACAAAATTTGTGTGTCAGTCTGTATTCTAAGGGGTTCCAAACTTATTCATATAAGAAAAACCTCTGTGGTATTGAGGGGTTAAGCATGAAAACTGGCAGATGTGTGTCAGATTGCCAAAAAACTGAGATTTTCAGGAAAAGAAAAATGACCATCAGTGGTATGCACAATTTTCCAAATTTCGAACCTTTGAAATATCTTTGTTTGTATCGGAATGAGCTTGATAGCGTCTTAACAAAATAACTTCCACTTGAGTTGTCTCTTTTTGTAACAGCTTTATATTATATCATGATTATTGATTACAAACATGGAGAAAAATAATACGTAGCAAAACTGGCCAATGTGTAAGGGATTTGCAGCACCAGCATCAGACAAGAAGTAACTCGCGAGTACATACAAATTTTGACCCAGTGATATATCTTTTTCAATATCAGTGTGGGATGATAGCAACATAATAACTTACTCATGAATTATATTTTTGCACTACAGCTTTAGCAGTGAAATTTTTCAATTATCGATTTAAAACAAAGACAAAAGTAAAAAAATTATTTCTGCAACCCACCTCATCTGGTTCCAACGGAATGATGGTACACAGAGCAAAGATGAATGGATGGACATATTTCATGTACAAGTAATACGTAGCAACAGCATCAGACACCGAGTAACTCGCGAGCACCTGAGGTTGCTCGCTAGCCATGCGGCACATCTCCTCGGGGTCCAATTCGATTGGATCGTATCTCAGCTTTGCTTTGGTGGCAGCCTTTAAGTTCTGACTTCCGACCGGCAGGTAGCTGTCACGCTTTACCCATCTGAAGAGAAAGAGATGTTCTGTGAAATTATGGCATTGGTACCTTTAAGGCTTAATTCTGCTGCTAAAGGTACATCACAGTATTGTAACTAACATCAGTTAAAACATAATGTTATCAGCCTGGCAGGCAGTTTCTCTGGGTTATTTACAATCCTAAGCTGCCACATTTGGGTTTCGAAGAAGCCAAATGGCTCATTCCTTACACTTCATATCGGATGGCTGACAGGTTTAGCCTAATTAGTTGTAGCTTAGTTTGGCTCTTTTACAGTTTGGAAGACTGTTTCAGATGTGAATGTGTTGGATTATGGTGCTCCGTTACATACGTGTCCAAACATTGGCCTACATTACCTATGTATGTATTAATAGCACTTTAAAGGTCATCAGGTGTGTTATGCACAAATATGCCGGAGAGTAGGATAATGGTCAGAAGCGCTATAATTTCAATGTTTATCTTGCCGCCAATCTAAAAGTCATTATCCACAATGAGATGTTAAATTATCTTTTCTGACAATCCACAATGGCCGGGAGAGAGAAATATTTGAGATTCAGAACCACCTACAGTAGAGTATTCTTGAAGATTTCTAGCAAACTTTAGCCATGCTAATATTTGGAGCTAGTATTGACGATCATTAACCTAACTAGTCTATTGATAACAGAAGTCCTTTGTTACCATGAATAGTCAAAGAAGTTTGCCTGCATGAAACTTGATTTGTCAAGCAATCAAAAAAATGTATTGTTATGGGAATTAATGAAATAGAGAAATATGTTAACCAAATTGATTGATTTCAAAAGTTATTGATTCACTGTACACGAACATAACAGTTACAAGACCTCAGGAAATTAAAGGAAATCAAGTACTGGCCTAAATTATGCTAGCAAGACCAATAATGGTCAGACATGTGACATATTCTACAAACATTTCACTTCCACAATCCAAATATTTTTTCTTCATTGAACCATCGATTTGTCTCATTTACCACTCCTCGATGTCTGGAAATAATCTGTAGGTTCACAACTACCGGGAAAGTACTTTTCGAAACCGTTTCAGCGATCTTTTAGCGTGCTTTAAAGGTTTGGGGCAAAAACTGATGCCCTTTAGGAGAACTATTATCACCAAATGTAAACAAAATATCCCGGCAACGGTTCCATTATTTCCTGTCTTATTACCTGTATGCATCCATGTGGATACAAGCACGTGACTTGTACTCTCCCGCGGCGTCTTTCTGAAAACCGATCTCTCGATACATGTCCATTCCGTGAAAGCTACACCTCGCCTCCACAAAAGGCCTTTTGGTAAGGAAGAAAAACAAGAAAAAGACAATCTTTGATGATGTTACTTTTTTATCAAAGTGCAATTATGAGTATTTGCATGTAGCCCTAGGCCTTCAGCACGATTCTCGGTTGAATTGAAATCAATATCACTGGATTACAGAAATTTTGCTCAGAAGGGAATGTTAGCCTACTGCGGTAGCTTAAATGCAAATCATTGTAATAAAATGCAGAAAATTTTTGCCATGTAAGAAAAATCCCTCCTATATTGAAAAAAAGACTATGCACGGGTCTAGTGATTGATATGAAAAAATTGGATGCAAGTGATCACACTTTGACCTCTGCTGACCTCAAATGATCTTTGACCATTCCAACAAATTAGAGGTCAAAATATATTTGAGGTAAAAAATGTTCTTGTACACACTACCCGTTTTGTGCGTTTTATCCGGGTACCCGACTCAGGCCTAGTATGGAGTTCAACCATTCTGTTCTTTTGAGTTTCCATTTACTCAATCCAATGAGTATTATTCAGACACAGACAGATGTGTTTTACATTCAGCCTAAGGACCCTGCTGTTTCCTCCATTGTTTCAAATCCACATACCCTAACCTTCACAATACCCCTTAACGACAGAATACAGAAACAAGTGCAACACACACGCACACACCATCGCCGCTGCAAAGTACAATCACGCCTTCGGTAAAGTGATAAAAAAAAAAACGTTGCGAAAAAGGGTTATATGACTTACCAATCAAAAAGGTCACCGTTGTAAGTGCTGATGATGTTTGGTCTGATTTCCATGATGTGTTCAATGAATTTCTGCAACAGCGCCAGTTCATTTTCTTCATTAAAGATGATGAATGGGCCTTCGTATTCTGGCTTGGGGGTGTATTCAAAGTCCTCCACATCTTCAGATACAACCTCTCGATTGGTGATGAGGTACCCCTGGGAGCAAAGTTTAAGGTAGATGAGATTAAATAGTACCGACCAGTAACTGCCAACTTTAAAACTATTCAAATTTTATCAGAATGATAGCTTCACTTAAAAATTAAATCATAAAAAATGTCCCTTTTGCATAAATACTTGAAATATTAATAAGAACAACAGAGACATTTTCACAGTGCGATTGCACTGGCAGCATCATTGACTCAGCTGTTGCCAGGTGCATTCACAAAATATTATCAAATTTGAAAAATTCATTTCTTTGGCATACAAACGGTCATGATGGTGTGACTTTGACTTTAAAGATGTGTGAGATTTTCCAGTAATTTTTTTATGAAGCTTCAACCACCAGAATTTTTTTTTTTTTTGCTTTCTTAAACTGACCTGTCCATCCACCATGTAAGAGATCATCATAATAGAATCAATCTCGGCATCGGGAAATTTGAGAGGCAGCTTGGTGGTCTCAATGTCGTATGCCATGACAACAGGGTCCTGCAAATATATAGTAAGACAAAGTATAATTAAATTATAATTTAACGATACTAAAAAAAAAATACTTTTAATATCTATTTTTACAATCAGCTTTGGTGATGATGATGTTGTATGTCATGACAACAGGTTCCTGCCAATAATAAAAAGGTATTAGTTATATAGAAAACAAAAATGTTCAGTTATAAATCAACTGGTTGCATTTCACTATTACTAACTATATGAAAAAGGAAAATAACATATCAAAACAATATTACTTTGAATATCCAATTAACAACCATATTTCTACACTTAACTAGCACAGAATTACCAGCAAAACATAGAGAAACTATTTCTTCTTGCCTCAAAATGAGAAATTAGTTGATATAATTTAGCCATAAAGGTGAATGATGATGATGTTAAACATATTAAAAACCCTGATTTGTATGTTTAGGAGGCTTGGCCTCAATATACCACACCCTTTCTGAATGGTCTCGGATAACCTTTGATCATAGCAAAGTGAAACTTAAACAGATTTCTAGAGATATTATTAATAAAATCATTAATTTTATGCATAATCATATTTAGTCATCTGGTCTTCCATATTTATTTAGGATCATTGTGTACGATTTATTTTTATGCAAATGTCTAAGATTATTAGATTCACTGCAAAATTAGCAGGTATGAAAAGGCATTTTACTCTGCCAAATTCTTTGAACCGTTCCATATACAATAATGTCAAACGCCTTTCTTCCAAAAGAACCTGACAATTATTTTTTGCAAAAGAAACCTATTAAAATAACCCAAAAAAACCCCTTCATAAACAAAATTTAATTATTCCTAGCAGATTCAAATATAAACTGAATGAAATGCTTGAAAATGGTTGCTAAGTAATGGTTGCTAAGTGTCGATGTTTTCACTTACCGGTCTGTCCAATAAGTCATCTCTATGTTTTATAATCGGTGCCATTGAACCTCTGCCTTGTACAGAATACCAGTGACCCTAGGAAATGAAAGCAAAATCATATTTAAAAACTATGACTGTTGCCATGTGACTTTCCATAACAATATATTTATTGTTGATTTCCTACTGGCCCAGAAAGGTGCATCCGCCTTAGATATTCACAATGCATCAGACGGGCCTAACATCTGAATCCTTGCAAATCTTCTTGAGAGATTGTCTCTGAAGAAGATCCATTCTACCAGGATCAGAAAAAATTCAGGCCCTCGAAACTTTTTTAACATTTTAACCTACATGTAGCTTTATTACATCAGACATACAATTTGTTAGCACTTTTGCTTAACTCTCTCTTTTTGATTGACACATTATTGCTCCTGTATTATTTCATCATTCAACAGGGTTGGTGAATAGTTTAGCAGAAAACTATGAAGTTGAAAATGGTCACTCACAACATGTATCTTTTCATCGATTGCTACCCTAACGTGGTACGGTACATCGTATTCTCGTATGTCTATGATGTTATCCATCTGATCTGTGAACTTTGGTTTAGAAGCTGAAGCCGCGGAAGAACCTTCTCCCGTCAGATGGCTTGAGAAAGAAATTACAAAGGTACGGATAAAGTTAAATTAAAAAAGTCATGATGTTAGGTAAGAAGTTGGCATAGAGGTAGTGTTTGCATTATTTTTTTTGAGAGGGAGGATGGAGGGGGTTGGTAGAGGGGGTTTGGGGGAGAAAAATACAAGTGAAGGGGTGAGTTGGCATATGGAGGACGTTTGTGTGCAGCGATGAATTTTGCAAGTTATATCATTATCAATTTCAAAAGTTACTCAATTTTTGACAATTTTGAGAAAGAAAAAAAAGTTAGGCTGTTGTTCTTGTCTGCATGTGAAAATACTCATTGCTACTATTAATTGTTCTCATCAGTTTTGATTCCATGTGAATATACAGTCTTATTGAGAGCCAGAATTGCTATGTGACACTGTTTCCCATAATGCAAATGAAAGAAACCAATACTATATGCCTCCTTTGGTTGATAAATATAGACAGAGATGAAGTCTGTAATAAGGTCAACAAGTTTGAAATCCAAGTTTAAGTGATGTGGCAGAGTACATTGCCTCCTCTCGGACAATATCACATAAGGGGTCAACAAGTTTCAGAACATGGGTTAAATGATGTCTTAGAGTACAATGACCTCTTCCTGGACAATTATCCCTAACGACAAACCTTCATAGAGGAAGTAATTGAAATGTGTCACACGGTCAACTATATTGACCTTTCGAGCTGTCTCATTTACCTCGCCAGAAGAGATGTGTAAGTTGTATTGGCATTCTCACGTTCTCTGTTCTTCCGCACTTTGGACATGAGAAGTCGTTTGACTTTACTAAGGTCGTTGACCGAGTTGAAGGACAACTTTAGATAGTTTCTCTTCAATCCGACAAGATGATTAGCCTGTGGTATTCAAGAGAGTAAGAAGATGGAATATAGAAACAATTTCTTGAAAACTTATAGATTCTACTTCACTGTATATTTGTACATTTTTCTTTTCTTTTCTCCCAGGGATTCTCCTACCTTGTTAAGTCTTTTTAAGACTTTATAGGAGACTTCCTTTCCCATTGTACACAATTGGCGATAAAACAAATAAATAAATAAATAAATGAAAGGATTGTTTCCGAGGAAAATCTTGTTTTCGAATGATGCAAGAGGAACAATTTCTAAGTATCGCTGTTGAAATCTGCATTTAATTTCCTATCTACCATTTCAAAAATAACAACATTTAAGTTTCACATTTTTTACAGCAACAGTGAACTTGAAGCAAACAGGTGTGATGTCATAGAAGCACACCAACAAGTTTTGAATAAGTTCCTCTTTTATCAACCAAATGGAAAGTTTGCCCTGGACTATCCTTTTTAAGTGATAGTCTGGTGGCAGACAATGTCAAATTTATATTAAAGAACAAGAAAACCACACTGATAGTTGGAAACATCATCTCAACCCATGAAACCATTTTTGACTGGTTGAACACCTACCTAACTCCAGGAGGTGGAACAACAGCAGTCTGGAACCCATGAAACGTAATCCTGACCGGTTGACACCCCCCCCCCCACCCTTTACTTGGACAGGAGGTGGCTAACAGCAATCTGGAACCCATGAAACCAAGTTTGACTGATCAAACCTCTCCCCCCTTACTCCAGGGTGGATAAGATCAGTCTCCACACGAACCAAGTTGACGAGTTAAACTCCCCCAACCCCCCTTACTCTAGGAGGTTGATAACAGCAGACTGGGACCCATAAAACCAAGTTGACTGGTTAACCCCCCCCCTTACTCGAGGAGGGGGATAACGAGTCTGGGACCCATGAAACCAAGTTTGACTGATCAAACCTCTCCCCCCTTACTCCAGGATGGATAAGATCAGTCTCCACACATGAAACCAAGTTGACTGGTTAAACCACCCTTCCCCCCCCCCACTCCCTATTACTCCAGGAGGTGGATAACAGCAATCTGGAAACCATGAAGCCAAGTCCGGTTAACCCCTCCCCCCCCCCCTTACTCAAGGAGGTGGAAAACAGCTGTCTCAAACCCATGAAGCCAAGTTTTACTGGTTGGAACCCCCCCCCCCCTCTCTTACTCAATGAGGTGGATAACAGCAGGATGGCTGTCTGTGATGTCATCAGGGTAACTTAAATGCTCATTGAAACCTGTAATAAATATATAATAGTCTCCTTGTTGATTTCATACATTTTGACTGTTTTACTTCAACTGTCAATGTTCTTTGTAGTTACAAAGAATTTCATTGAAACCTTCCGTAGAAAATTTTTTCCGTCCTTAAATGAGTGAAACATTTTCAGCAATTTCCCTGATGATATCAATCATTCTGCAATTGCCAGAAACATCACAAAATTGATAAAATTTATGTCGTTGTGGTACGTGCTGTGAGGACGTGGTTTTGACCTAACCATGCAATGTTGCTAAGCAACAGCTTGCAACTACCATCCAGATATCTGAAACGGCAAATGTCTATTTTGGAATTTGGTTGCTCTTGATTAATCATGAGACACTGTAATGCATGGGCTGCAATGGTGTCAAAAACAATTTCTTGGGCCAAACGTCATATCAAATAGGGAATTCTAGATATTCTAATTTCTTACCAGGTCTAAATCTTCCTTGGCAACTGTTTCAATCAATGCAAGACTTCCCACAAATTTCCGGGTCAAAAATGAGGACACTTCCCGTTCGCAGTCTTTCCTCGTAGCAACGTAAAAGTATGGTTTAAAGGGCAGAGAGACCTGTGCAGAAATGATAAAGAGAAATATATTAATTGTTTAATATAACTTGAGTGGCATGCACACACTTAACTAACAATCCTTTAGATTAGGCTTACTGATGCATGCAATTTTCATAACTTTTCGGATGACTGTATTTTGGAGCTGTACAATTTGTGATTTCTTCAAATTACGCATTCTATGTAACATTAGTCTATAAAATATGTATATAAATCAGAAAAAAAAAGGATGATTAGCCAATATTCCCTTGTCTCTTGTTTTTTGTTTGCAGCTCTACTATCATTTCATGATTATTCAATTCAATTTTTTTCTCCATGGAAGATTATCTGTATATGCGAATGCAAAATATTTAAAAACAAAGGAGCTAATTTGCAGTCAAAACCTTTGTGAAAATATGGTGGTATGTAACCTTGCATGTCCCCTAACTTTAAACACTGTGAGCACTATACACATGTAGTTGTATTGAAAGATACTGAAGGTAACCTTGTTCAAGAAATCAAACTGTTATCTCTCGTTTTCCACCAAAATTTAATCTATGCAATCTCGATCAAAACGGCTGAATAGTGAAATAAAGAAACATATAATTTTCTTTTGATTTGAGGCACTTTCATGAATTATTTCACTCATATACTGGAATTATAAAATTAAAATTAAACAATTACCGCATGCACAATATTAGGAAACCTTGATACTTTCAAAAGTATAAGACTCATTGTGGAGGTAGTTGATCTAACGGTCAATATAGTCACATAGTGGAAGGAAAAAACTAAACCACAGAGGGGGGAAGCAGAGAAATTCGTTCTTTGAAATGTAACATTTGAGCTCAATTTGTGTCGATGTTACCATCCAAAAATAAACTGGAAACAAAAGTATGATGGTGAATGAAATTCACCTACCCTATCTTTATTGGTTTTTTCAATTCCTAAGCAAATCTATTAGAGATCTCATCAAGGAATGACATTTGGGTCTAGATCTTGCATAGCAATTGGTATATATATAACTGTGGTTATCATGTCTCTGAACCTAGTAAAATCTGACCAGATTTCTGTGTAGAAAATCTTGTCATTTTGGTAGTATTTTGTAATATCATATTATTTATGATATATCATTTAAAATATTCTTTAGCCATTCATTTGGACATAAATCATGACTAACAAGCTTAGACTCGAAACAGACAATACATTAGATTTTTAAGCTTAAAAGGGACCTTTTCGGTGGGGGTAGGACAATTAGTAAATGTTAATGAAGGGAGGGTGGGCGTGGTGAATGAAGGGGGATGGGAGTGGTGGAAGCTTGGTAAGAAATGCCTCTAGAGGACAATATTTTCAAGACTTTTCCAATACAATACCAATTATCTGCCGCCATCTTCCCGCAGAAAATTGTAATCAACAGCACTGAAACAGATGCATTAGGTTTTTAAGCTTCCAAGGGACATTTTTTGGGAGTGGTGGATGAGGGGGGAGGGGGGTGGCAAGGAGGAGAGGGTGGGGTCAGGGGAAGCTTGAACGTAACAAATGCTTAGGAAACTATTTCAAGCCTTTCCCAAAACAGTTACCTTGAATCTTCCGCCATCTTCCTGCAGAAAATAGTAATCAACAGCACTGATCAGTTTTTTATTCTCATCGAGAATGTCCGCCTGTCGAGAAACAAGAAAAAAATGTTCCACTTAGGTACTTCCAGCAGCTGCTTGAGTTTGCACCGTAGCAACTGTTGCTGCAAAGTCGACTAGATGCAAAATCGCTCACTTTTTGGTATGAAATTAAGGTTTCAAGGTCCATGAGCTACTTTCTATAAAAAGTGGCCCATAGTACTCTGTGGAACTAGCAGCCATTTCAGCGTAACCAGTGAGACATTGATTGGTTGGATGTTTGGAAGAATTGATAGTTCTGGCTCTTGGCATATTTTCTCTGGGATCTAAGGGAGCTGATGTTGGATAAGTTTGTGGGAGCCATGTGGCCAATGTAACAGCTCCTTTTCACCATTGGTCAGTTCTCAAATTCTAACATCAAAACTTGATATATGCCTAACAATAACTTCATAACCAATGTTCCTAAAGCATTGGCTACTTAAATCACTGGTTAAATCACTGATTGTAACATTTTTGGGGAGTAGCAAAATACCTGGTAAAATATATTGTTAAGTAACATTTCCACTTGTTCACTGGACAAATCCGTTGGAGTAATGTGATGGTAATAGAATTTCGGACATATTGAGCTGTTCTGTGCATTGCCAGAAACAATATGCACCAAACCTTTGTAGTCGAGTTGAGAACTTTTGAAAAAGTATTTTAACTTATCAGAAAATTTAGGGCTCACTAAACTTGGGTTATCAAGCTTAAGGCACTCATACCTGATCTACCCAATTACAGTGTCTGTATCTTAATTTATGAAGTTGTTAACTGTTCATTTCGACCAATCAGGTCGTGCGGGCCTGTTTGTGATTTGTGTGCATTCTGGTCTGGAGTGTAATATAAAAGTTAGTCAGTATTTAGACTCATCAATTACATTAGGACTTTTGTGATCTGTTATTTGTACTTCATCCTTTGTTCCTTGCACTATACCTTTCAAAGAAAAATAAGGTCATCTTTCAACTGTGACCGAACTCTCCCTCCCAATTTAACTACAGTGTATTATCCTGTTCGGACTCTGAAATCTTTATGTAAGGTATGGTCATTGCTGCTGCAACATAGAAAAAACTGCCTAACAGTAACTTTTTAATGCTTCATTTTGGAAATAGTTCACAGTACAATATAGAACTTGTAGTACATTCTTTTCTTCTCTTTCCACTACAGAAGAGACAGTTTCCATGGTACCATATGTGACAAAACATTCACACGATGGATAAACTTGAATTGATGTTAAATTTTTAGTCGTTACCGGGTGCATGTTCATCAGCCATCCCACACGTTCTTGTGGCTCCTTGTACCTATCAAAGCCATAACGAGAATCCAACTCGTCGCTCAACACTGCCCTTTGAAGGCGAGCTTCTGCTGAGGTATCTTCCCTGAAAAATGGCAAAAAATAGGAAAGATTAAAGGTATTGTTTAAAACCTTAAACAAAAGTCTCTTGTGACAGCAAATTCTCCTAAACTTCTGTTAAATCCTCCAAAAGATTTGTTTTCCTTCCAACATTAGTTTTATTACAGGCCATATTGCAAAACGAGCAAAAAAAGATTGTAAAGGCATGTCAATGCCCTCCCTAATTTCTGTAATGATGTTGCCACTTTACTTTTGTAATAAAGATGTAATAAACATTGCCACATGGATAAAGAAAGAAAAGAGAAAGTTTCGATCAACATGTTTGTGTTTGACTCTCACCATTGCTTGGAGCCACTGTTGCCAGACCTGTCAGCAACATACCTGCCACTGTTCTGGAGAACCATTACCACTGTTAGGACTGAAAGAATACCAATGTAGAAAATGCATGAAGAATGAAAACACAAACAAAGTGTAGGGATGACACAGGAGAGTCTGACAAGCAGACTTTAATATACAATGACTATGTATTGCATAGGGCCGAGACTACTAATTCCAAGGAATTGTCTCTTGAAAACTAGTTAGGTTTTGGTACTAAGTTATACAATACAATACTCCCACTGAGTTTAGTTTTAAGGCTGGTTGAACCATCCTGTGTAAGTTCAAGCCTTCCAAGTTACAGGTCCAACATTAGGCCTAGTCTACCCTCAGTCATGTTAACCACCCTGCAGCCATATCAATAAATTATTGACCTCAGTTGCCACTTGAATAACATAATCCTTTCCTAAGGCAGCTGGACAAAGATTGAATCCCATTTTGTGAGAAACATTTACTAGGTTAGGACATCCAGGCAATGCCTAGGCCTAATGGATTTATAACCAACATGTACTCCAACAAAATCTAGGCATGCCTAGTCCTTAATAACTGTATCACTAATAAGTAATAGTAATTAGTAATACTATGTATAGTCAGTATTGCGAATTTCGGACACCAACGAATTTCGGACACCCCTAAGAAATACACGATTTCACCATGACAACCTACAGGAAGAGCCAAATTTCACCAAAAAGTACAAAGCTACAGTTATTTTCTCTCCAAAATGAACCGTGTGCAAGTAAATACTTACATATTTGTCAATAAAATGACGGAGATCTATGAAGTCTGTTATAATTACTGAAAGAGCAACTGCGCCACCAATTTTATCACCAGCGCCACACTGTGGGACTGTGTGTCTGAAAATTCGCAATACTCTAGCAAAGAAATACCAGTTCCACAATCACAAGAATCTTCTTGGAATACAACGTGAAAACAGTTTGCAGGAAAGAAAGTTTGGCCGTGTATCGTAATATAACACACTTCTCCCACCATAAAAAGTATATTTTCAGGTGATTTATACCAGAAGATATAGTTTTGGGGTGTTTTAAGGCTTAGGTGTCCGGAATTCGAAGTGTCCATGCTACTACTAGGTAGACCTAGCCTTGGCCCTACCAACCCCATTGAAATCCCTTTCAGAACTGAAACTTATGCACCCTGCAACTTATTATTATTATTATTAGGCATTTAGCTACGCTAATCATGGTAAACCATATCACAGCGCTTACAATCATATGCAATATAACAACGAATCATAACAAACATTGAACAAACAAAATAATAGCGAATCAAGTAGGAAATAGGTACGTTTAAAGGAGTTTTTTAAAAACATCCACTGATGCCGGAGCAGCTTTTATACAGGAGGGAAGTTTATTCCACTCCTTAGCTGCTGCAACAGTGAATATGCAATCGAAATGGGTCTGCATTAAAGCGAAGGTAACTTAAGTTAAGTAACTACCAGACTATAGGCTGGTGTGAATATATCACTATTTAAAATCCTTCTGGGTAAATAGCCATGACGATTCAAGCCATGCATACTGTAGGGGCCAAGCTTAATTTTTCAAGTTGGGCCTAGGCCTACATTACATTTGGCTAGGCTACTGTAGACTGTAGTTTAGTCTACACTAGCCTAATTTATACAGGCTAAACAATACAGACACAGGCTTACATTTCCTTTGCTATAGGCCTAGCTTGGTCTACTGTAGCCTCGCCGATTATAGATTTACCGAAATAAGCTAGCGTTAGTCAGTTTAATGCTCATTTCATGAGTTTCTAACTCACGTTCTATTCTATCCGATGCGTCCAATGGCAATGTTCTACGTAATTACGGTGAGTAAATTACCGTGAAAACTGAGATCGCACAATAGGTACCTGATGAGTTGTATTGCTTCAGCGCGGTTTCTATTTCAGCTGGGCTTTGACTTTGGCGCGAAATTTGGTGACGTCATCACATATGGGTAATCACAACAGAAGGCGCTGTGGATGGGGATTCCCCACATGATATAAGCCGTTGCAAATTATAGCGAAAACCGTTGGAATTCGTACTCGTCCATGAAACCCTTAAAGGTAATGAATTGTATGGTAAAAAGTGTTCTTATTCTTTTGGTTTACCCATCGTGTGAAGAGAAAAACTCCTACGATCCGCGTTCGGAAACCTCAAGTTAAAGCGTAACATAAGGCATACTTTAATGTAAGTTCGGCCTAACTAAGGTAGGTTAATACAATATCAAACTTTCGAGATTTGATATTGGCAATGCGGCACATCAGTTGCGCGAAAGTATAGAAGGCAGCTACAGTAGGTACCTAGTATTAGTATATTAGAACATTTATGATCTATAGTACTTGCCCTACGACCGTTGGCCAATTGGCAAGTTTCAATCGTCATGCCTAGCACATAACAGGATTATCTTTCCATATGTGAAGTTGAAAGAGAATGAAGGCCAAGGCCAAACTATTTGCAATACTTGATCCATGCCATAGATAGTCATTACTTGTAGTTGTAGGTTACTTAAACATCATTGAATCTGTTCTTGTTCTTTTGTTGTGTCCTTCGTACAGACTGAAGGAACATTGTTAAAATACATGTTCCCTTACATGTCAGGTATTACATTTGTCAAAGTTGTAAATATTTCAGGCCCATAATTAGGCTGACAAAATTAGAGTCTTGTAACCTAGTGCAAGGTACCTGACAGGAACTGTCTTTCCAGGCCAGAAAGAAGCTGGACAGGTTTATTGGTTTACTAATTAAATATATTAGCCTTTCAAAATCACGAATAATCTGCAAGAGAGAACATAATATCAGTGCTGTCTCTCAAAAAATTAATGTTCCTGTTTTAATCTGGCTTTGTGTTCTCCATGTTTACATCTTCAGAACTGAGGGTATCATTTTGCAACAGAATGGGTGTCAAGGGCTTAACAACATTCGTCAACCAGCATCAGCAGTTTTTCGAGAATTATCAACTTCATTCTACAAAGCTGGTCATAGATGGATATGGGCTCATGTCACAGCTTTACTTCAATCATACCATGGACCCTGGAAACCATGGAGGAGAATTCCAGAAATTTTACACCCATTGCGCCCACTTCTGCCAAAACTTGCAGAACTGTGGGATACGACCTTACGTGGTTTTCGATGGCGCGTACGACATGGACGGCAAAAAGTGTGAAACGATGAAAGAAAGACTCCAAGGGAAGATTGGTAGTGTCAGGTCCATCAACCATGGGAAACATGCATTCATCATGCCAACTATGGCTAACGAAGTCTTCAAGAAAGTCCTGCGGGATTTACAGGTACCGTTTGGTTTCTGTGATTTTGAAGCTGATAGGGATATAGCAGTCTTAGCTAACATGTTTCAGTGTCCAGTCCTAGGACAGGATAGCGACTTCTTCATTATGGATATCTATAATGGTTACATTCCCTTTGATAGACTCGAATGGAGTCACCCATCCTCATTCTCTCGAAAGCCAAAGAGAGGAGATAGTTCACAACCTCAGAAGAAGCAGAATTTTATCAGATGTCAGAGATATAAATTGAGGAAGTTTTGCAGCTACTTTCAGGTCGAGTCTTGTCTGATGCCCCTCTTTGCCTCTGTTTGTGGGAATGATTACCTGCAATCTATATCCCTGAGTGGATTCTTTGGTGCCACTAAACAACGTAAGCCTGACGGAAGGCCCCACCCACGACAAAAAGGTCACAATAAGTTTTGTGAAGTGTTACATCATCTCACCTTTTACAAGACATACCGAGAGTGCCTGGAGGTGATCGTTAAGCAGGTTTCCCCGCCTGAGAGGGCAACGACTGAATTAGCTCTCAGTGCTTCGTGCGATATGTACGAAGTGATCAACGAGTCTCCAATCGTTAAATTCTTCGAAGGAGAGGATACTGACCTATCAACGAACCTGCTTGTTAGAGATCACGGCGTCCCAGCATCATTCGTAAGACTCCTACGCCAGGGAGAAGTCCCTTTCATGTGTCTTATTATTTATCTCAACCGGATGTACTTTCTCGGCGCTCAAGTTGAAAAGCTTAGTGAAATGCGGTCTAGTGACTGTTCCCACGATTTACTGAGGACCCTCACAGGCATAATGCTAGTAGATGCTGCCAAGGAGAGCCAATCAAAGGGCGAAGCATTGACGATAGATATCTACGACAGGGACAACATGCACGTGAAGTGCTTCAAGGTAGAACCACTTTGTGAAATTCCTCTCTTCGGCACAGTGCCATCTTTCAGACGAATCTCGAGCACATCAAAACATCAGCGTCGTTTACTTCTACTGGCTTCCTTGGAGGCTAAAGATATAATCATGGATGACATTCCAGAACTGTTCCAGCTTGTTCTCGTGGTCACCGTCTACTGGTTTCGACATGCTCAGCCACAGGTACCTCAGAATCTTCTCGTTGCAATGGTGCTCGGTTGGATCCAGGGGGTGGCTTGGTGTCAGCATAATGCCACACTCCGCCCTCTTGCAAACTGGGCCGAAGCCGAAGGATTTAATGCTATTTTCCTTTTGCCTGACTATGAGTCAGTTTTGCATAATTTTCATGACTTAGCAACACGACAACGACAAAAGTTTCTAAATCTTGACGCAAGCCACAGCCTAGCCCAGTGGGTCGCCTGTTTCCGCAGGGCCGAATACATCAACGCTTTGTTGATGCAAGTGTTTCCAAGAGCTGATATGACTGTACTCTTCAACGGTTTGTTGATTCACAACCTATACCATACCCTGATGAGACCTCGCGAGAACCCCCATGAAGAATGGATTGATACGTTACTGCCAAGAAACAGTCCTGCAAGGTGTGTCTTTGAACAATTGATGGGTTTTCTTTCCCATCATCTTGGATTTCAGGAAACATTTGACCAATGGGTACCCATAGCTTCTCAACAAGGGAAAAGGAGTCATCGTGGAGGTGGTAAGCACCGAAGGGGTGGAAGAGGAAGGGGTGCCAGCCGTGGTCAAAGGGGTAGAGGTGGATCCAACAGGAACCCCAGAGGTGGGAACACATGATATCTTTGCCAGGTCTGTTTGCTCCTGTTAAAGTTGTTTACAATTTCCTAGTCAGCTCCATGGTTTATATTTTCTGAGAAAAATGTTTAACAAAATGCAATTAAGAATAAAAGAAAAAAAATAGGGTTGGATTCTGCCATTAAGATCTTTGCATTGGAGAATGGAATGTGGGTTCTAGGTTAGGCTTTATACATTTATAACATTCTATATATCTTTCTTTTCTTTCCAAATCAACTTTTCACAACTGATCGAAGAATAACTCTTTGGAAAGGGCGTTACATTTAGTAAATTTTAAAATGAAGTTAGCTTTTGTGCCAAGAAGTGGAAGGAAGAGGAGGAATGGCTCGCAATGGGAAAGTTTTGCATAGTTTTTGTTAATTCTATATGTCAAATGAACCTCTAAAATATGGTCCAAACACACATTCCTCATTCCCCTATACATCATATTCTTGTTTGCACCAAGAGTTTTAATATTTTACAAAATCAAGTTATGTTCTTCTATCAAAATATTCATATCTTTCTCTGCAATTTTTGCTCCACAAAAGAAAATGCCTTTGAATTTTATGAGCAATTTTACCAAACCTCGTTACTCAAAATACTCTTGCTTTTAATCAAACTTGTTCACCCTAGGATATTTTACACCCTGTGGAAGTTCTTATCAAACTAGTTTTTTACTTCATTCAGGTGTAACCTTTCCATCATCTAGAGTTTCCAGACACATTTTATGATAAGTATTAATCATTCATAAATGACATTAACATTAAACCCAACCATAATTACTGATCTATGTGATATATAGAGCAATAGCTGTCATAAACACTCCCCACCCCTTCCCTTCCTCCTCCTGTCATCACTCCATCCTCCAGGAGACACCCACCCAACATTGATCCTTATTGGACTATGTGACAGAGATGACTGTCATGAAGAACTTCTCACACGGCAATTGAAGAAAAATCTTAATCCGTTTGGAAGTTTTACAGATTTGATGTTCCTTCACACACAATGCTGAAGACTTGAACAAGTCTAAATATGATATCACTAAGTCACATGTGTTTTAGGTGTTTTTCATACAATTCTTTGTTTATCACAAACATGTTTATTTCATATTTGGAGATGGGTTTACCGTTTTGCAAATGCTGATATCTATTACATATTGAAGCTCTTTACATGATGACCTAGTTATGGCACTGGTTTCAACCTACCTTGAAAATGTGAAAAAAGAAAAAAGAAAAAAAAACAAATTAAAGTGTTCTGATCTTAGGACATCACAGATTAACAAAATGACCACTCCCAGCTTCTTAGTTGGGATATGTCACAAACGGAGCAAGATCTTTCTCAGCTGATAGCCAGGGGGTGGGGGCCGTGGGGGAGGGGAGGAGTGGTGGTTATTCTTCTCAAAGATCTTTAGGCTTACAATCATAGTGGGTTTTTTGTCTCCTTCAACTTCAACATTTACAATTTAAGCTTAAGTAATCAAATGAATAAAGTGCAATGTAAGGGTCAGTTAACATCCAGAATATGATAAAATCTGCTAAAAGAATACCTGCCTTAGGAAATAATCATCCATTTTATATACCATTTTATACCATGTAGTGTGACTGTGTGACTCATCAGTATTATTTATAAAATTTAACTCAAACAGTAAATATAGCAAATATAATGACATTTCAATAACTATATTGCTGCAGAATTGTCTCATATTATTTTCAGATGTCGACGTTTGTTAAAAATAAGACACATGTCAGATAATTGAGGAATGGTGCTCCAAAAACAGAAAAAAAAAACTTATTTCAACAAGAGTTAACTTTTGAGCCACAACTGACCATTGTTTTGTATTTTTATATTTTTGATTTCTCATAGTATCCATTCATATTATATTGTAAATCAATCTCTTTTGTTGATTCAAGTTTTTTTCTTTCTTCATATGTTGCTGGTAATATTTGTTGATGTGTTTGAAGAAAAACAGTAGGTTATATGTCTGGTGCTCATATCATTGGACAGTTTTCTTAACACAGTTGTCCTAAGTTAATCTATATAATGCATGATATTGACAGTTGAATTCATTTTGTTGCATGTAAAGCTGTGTTGTCCTGTTTGGTAGATCGTTGCCTCGTGCTTGTACCTGGCGGAATGTTAGCATGTTACAAACCTTGTAAAAGCCTACTTTAATATGTGGCTGATAAAACAAAAAAAAATAGTATGACACACTTCGCTGAATAGTGGCATGAAGACTTTCAAAGTTTGACAGTAGCATGAAGATTTTCAAATTGTTTTATTTTCCTTTCCTTTTTTTAAGGGGGATGGGGGTGGTTCTAAACTTCCCTCGACTGATTTTGGTCGGTGTGACACTTTATGGAAGGGTCAATGGCTGTTTTAACGGTGGTTTTGGCTCTGGAGTCCTAGATGCCACCTTCAATGTATAGGGGGGGGGGGTTGGATGGGGCTGAACTGGGGCTCCCTGTCACAGAAATGAATAGATGTACTGACGTCAAATGGTGCATTTTACTGTATATTTAGAGTGTAACATTGGATTTGTATTTAGCTCTTAATGGAAGCATGTGCTAATAAAGACTCTTTTCTTTTTTATATGAGGTTGCCATGGATGTGTCCACCCATCGGAGTGGTCATATTTTTCATCGGCAGAATGGGAGGTGGGGAAGGGGATTCTGAACACCTCCCTTCATGCGAATGCCACTGTTGCTGGATAGCCTGTTATTGGTCAGCGTTTTTATTATTATTATATTTCTTGGGTGCTGTTGTTTATTCCTTGCTGGCGGCAGAAGGAATCTATGTGATACTGATGGAGTGTGTATGTGAAACTTGCTTGTAAACCTTATAACTCAAAAAGTTTATGGTGGATTAACTTCATACTCAGTATGTGGATCCGTCTTATTGAGTACACCAACCATATTCTTTTCTGTGAAGTTCAATGGTCATATTTGGTCAACAGAGGTCAAAGTCTGAACACTTCGTTAACAGATAACTCAAAAATCAATTCAACTCAAACTCAACTTCATACTTTGGTTAGCACATCCAGCTTGGTGAATACAAGAACCCTATTGAAATTGCTAGAGGTCAAAGGTAATTTCCGATCAACACTTAAATCAAAGCCTGAAAATGTCAAGAAGTACATCTTTCTTGAACTTATACTTAGTATGTAGATCCAGCTTGGTGATTGCAAGAACCCTATTGAAATTGGAAGAGATCAAAGGTCAAATGAGGTCATGGAACAGGCTCAATGGTTGATGCCCACAAGAGAGTGCTACAAATCAGAGCTGAAAATTCTGAACTTTTGTGGTTCTTACTTAGTTATTGGACAAATTTAACTCACTTGCTCTTCATTAATGAGATAGTTATTTGGAATTTTGAGTAACTTGTATAGCAAGGAATCACAAAGCCAAATCGCTTTCTGGTTCCTGCATATGCTTTTATAATTATACATGATAGCCACATGTTTAACATTACTTTAAAGTGAATTTAAGCTGTGGTGCTGTACACTTTGACATATTTTCCCCACCAAAAAAACATTGTTTGTTTTTATAACAGGCAGACGACTGCTATTTTGTCAAATATTTTAATTAAATATGTTACTGATAAGAAATATTGTGTCATCTTTTGTTCGGGGGACGGGGATTAATAGTTTTGAGCTCAGTTTTCCTATAAATTCTCGAGGTAAAAATGGATTGGGGCTTTTTTTTGGGGGGGGGGGGGAGGAAGGTGTTAAGCTGAAAAGGTCACCAGGTGAATTTTTCAACTAACTGCCCTTAAAGAAATCGGACTGAACGTCAATATTTGGTTTGATGTAACTCATTATGGACTTACTGCCAAGTTGTTTTCGATAAATGTCGACAAAAACTCGAATCTATTATATTCACGCAATTTAGAACACATATAAATTTGGATGACGTATTGGAAATAGTCAATGTCCCATCTGGGCATGGGCGCGGATCCTGATGGGGACAGCGGGACGCGTCCCCACCAACTTTTTGAGTGGTGAGGATATGATATACCGTGTCCCCACCAAACGCTGCATTTCAAATTCCCCTGTATTGAACTTTGGCTCAGTTTGATCTAGCATTGTGCAAATGACATGCAACAGTTCTCATTTTATTATATTTATCCACAGTTGTTTAATATATAGGACGGAAATCGCATTTGCGACAGTCTATAATTGTTTTCTGAGAGAGGACCCCAGACCCATCGTATACAAAAGTATACTTGGATTATTTGTCCCTTGATTTTTTTTTCCGCAGACGCCCATGCATTCATAGGCGTCGATCCGGGGGGGGGGGGATGTATCCCCCCAATATTTGGTCAGGGGGGATGCCCTATGTAATCATCCCCCCCCCCAATATTTGAGCCAACAGTCACTAAAAATTTGACTAAAGTAGTCCATCTACGAGCTGGAGTCGAAGAATATCCAACCATTGCCTGTGACAACCTCACTCTATTCATGACTTCCGCCACGCAGTTATATATACTTTTCTATTTACTATTATTTTGTTTGATTGTACCGCGCTCGCACGTCCGTAGTCCGTACAATGAACAAACGCTGACAATAGCCGGCAGGTGGTCGAGTATGTATTAACCCAGTGTGTTGAACTCCACAGACGACAGTGCCCAGCGATGGGGAGGGGTGTAAGGGCAGTGTTGATACTTACCGATCCAGCCATTTCGTTCATTAGATTATCTGCTCACCGTGGCTGTCACTGATAAGTTTTGTTCCCGTCAATAGTTGAGCACATAGCAATGGTGTCGGACTTACATGTCGAGTCATCGGTTGGACGCTTTGACGAGACGGCTGTTTTTCACTACATTATTTCAACGGAACGGCTCATCAGAAAGTGTCAACACTGCCCCTATATGGAGGCTACAAACGACCCCGAGGATGGAATGGTCACCATTTTGAGATTTCGGTTTAATTTTTGTAAGCCAATGGTTGGAGTACACAAAAAACCCTTCCTCCACGACAGCCGTTTAGACATGCTAAGTGCCCTCTCCTGCCATCTGAGGGGGTCTCATGTGCCAAAAATTTTCTTGTACGCTCCGCGCCAACCAATGGTGGCGCTCCGCTTAGATAGTCTACAAGTCCATCATCCCCCCCAATCTTCAACGGAAATCGACGCCTATGCATGCATTTCGCCAAACTAAATTTCTAAGCCATGAGATCTAACACTTAAGGAGGTTTGCAAGCATCATTGGGTCTGGGAAGTGTTATTTCCGGCGATCTGGGAGGCATATTTGCCAAACATTTCTTGTACGATACGCGCGAACCCATGGTCGGCCTCCGCCTAGAAAGTATCAGAGAACAGACACGCGTCCCCACCATTATCCAAGACTGATCTGCGCCCATGCACCAATAAATTAACTGAATTTTCGAAATTTCCCTGACCGACATTCCTAAACATACTTCCCTCTACTCGTGCAATTTTGACCGGTCTGTTAGGTGTTGAAGGAGGTTTTTCTGTATTGGTTGTCCATAGATGAAATTTTGTGCAACATTATGGGTATGTTTTGAAGTGAATTTATTTCACAAGAAGTGTGAATTTTCAAATTCTGAACGAATAATGGTGTCAAAACCAGAAATTATATTGTGCGCTGCGCGCCAACCGATGGTGGCGCTCCGCTTAGATAGTAATTCGCGCCCCCCTCTCCCCTCGGGTTAGAAAATCCTGGATACGCCCCTGCATTACACTTCGCAACACCACGAACAAGCAAGTATGGCAAATAATGGAGAGTTTCATAGGGGAACAGGAACCCTCCTTTCAGTGGTGAAAACAAGGAAACTTCAATGGTTTGGTCATGTAATTAGACAGAAGAACAGCCTGGCAAACACTATATTGGAAGGAGGGACAGATGGGGTACGAAGGAGAGACAGGTCGGTTAAAACCTGGATTGACAACATAAAACCCTGGACTGGGATGGACTTCAACCAGCTCATAAGAACAGCTGACGATCGTGAATTGTGGAAAGCTTGTATCGTGTCATCATGTCGCCCCAAAGGCCCTCAATCTATGACACATAGATATAGAACGCCATCCTCTGACCTTGAACTACCAAACGCTTGAAATAATAGATTAAGCCAATTGGTTGTGAGGTTAGCCCCTACCTGGCACCTCTCTTGTTCATATATAACCTTGACATTTTCACGACTATGACTGTACGAACGTGCATAGAGTTTGCAAGATTTTTTTTAGTTTGTGAAGTATATCCGTATATCCGTGCTATATGTATAGGCATGTATACGTATGCCAGCAATAATTCCAGCCATATGGTTCCCATTCATTTTCTTTCACTATTTTATCATACAAACAATCAGCTTATATACCAGAGCAGAAGTTTTACGGAAGCCTTTTCCTATTCTATTATCACTTAAAAACTGTACCACACAGGAGATGTACTGTAAATATGGATCCGGACTCATCCGTATATCATAACATCCTGCTAACCAGAGAGCTTCACAGCGGATGACCTGCAGTGTTGAGAATTCCTGTATACTGATGCAGTAGGGGTTAATGTTGCACCCCGTAACATCAAACCTAACATAATATTGTATTTCCTTTTGCCTATAATTCTTTTGTTTTCATTTAAGGACATTAGGCATTGTTGTGATTACATTAGAAAACCGGATATCTTCGCATCCTGAACAGAAACCACCAATCTGGTCAGATTGAAATAATCGTGCTCCTTATAGGCTATGCGCTCAAGTGCAATGTTATATCAAGCACTTTACTACCAGAGAAAGGATGCACCGTTGGTTTAGATAAGGAATTATATCATTGTACCATCCCAACCCGGAATGATTAATATTTGCTTTACATTATGGAACTTCTCATTTTCCGTTAATTTTAAAAGGTTCGAGTAACGTTTATATATATTTAATTTTCTGGTGAAAGGAAATTCGGGAGAAGACAAAGAAACTGATATATATATTTGGTAATGGAGAAACGTGCAACAGTGGTAACGTTGGTTATTGTCACTGTTACTGTCTACGTCATAATATCGACGGTATATATATCGAACGAGCCAATACCGGCTATCGGTATCCATCCACAACGGTATCACCGTGATAGGTAAGTCTTACCAAAATAAATTGAATATGATTTTCAGATGAAACATGTTAATCATGTTAATCATCGTAAAAAAATTGTTCATTTGCAAAGTAATACTAAAAGCACAAAAATAGGAGAAGACAAAATGAAAAGAAGAAAAAAAAACGATTTGGTGCTGTTGTTACTTTTCGGCTGGTATTTGTCTACATGGGCAGAGTTCAATCAAATTATAAGGTTATTCCAATGTCAGACAATTTATTAATTAATATCTTGAAAAAAGGATAGTTTAAAGGGAACATTTAGTTTGCGACCGATGCAAAGATAAACATATTCTAAGCATCCTGGTAAAATTTGCATTAAAATGCCTATATACGTATACCGTTTTCGAGAAAACAGTCTTTAATTAAGTTGACGCGCTTTGCAGCAGAAGTGAACAAGTGTGATGGTCATAGTAGCACAGAGTTAAATTTCATTTATGCTTTCCAATAGCAATAACCTACAAATCCCTATAGCCATTGGTATATAGTGTTTAACTTCTCATCCCCTTACATACGTATAAAGTTGTAACACTAAGGTCAAAACAACAAAGTGAACATTTAAGGAAAAACATAGCATTTACTTGCATGTGTGTTACTATGATGTCACACATGTTTGCTTTAAGTTCACTAAAATGATAATGAT
>KN884138.1:81733-94211 GCA_000934455.1 Apostichopus parvimensis
TCTACAAGAGATCAGATATATGACATTAGTGGTTGTGCAAGTGATGTGACCCTTACTCTTGTGTGTGAGTTGCATGCTGTGGCTGGTGATGGAATTGGTGTGGTGGCTGCAGATGATACATCTCGAAGTACGATAAATAAACATGTTAGCTATTGACTGATTGTTTGAATTCACACTATACGTTTGAAACTAATACAGTATTTTTTTTTTATAAGTAACGCTACTTTAATTCTTTTCTGATTAAGATTCATATTATGCAATTTAATTAAGAACCACAAGACAGTCTCGTGCCAATCGAAATAGAAACCACCAAAAAACGCTAGCCTAAGAATAAAACGTCAGAAATCAAGAAGAAACGGTTCGTTGTTGTAAGACGTACTTCATCCTTTTCCATGTTATCTCCAATAAGTGGATTTGTTATCTTATAAACGACATATCTTGGTTCGGCGAAAAAAAATCGAAACTTACTTGATGCACGTTGTACAAATGCAACTGGATTTGGAAGTGAAACTAATTCCAAATAGAAGGAATATAATTTATATTCTCCCAGGCGACTATCACGATTTCGTTTCGTCTTCTTGAAGGTCCAGTACATGCCCTGGTCGGAAGGCGTTGGGTCAATGGCTGTACTTAGAAGTAGTACGCCACCGTCATTCAATAAATTACCGTCCTTTTCTAGAGTTACCTCCAGTGATGTACCTCCTGTAATAGTAGGTCCTATTGCATACACAATTACGTCATCATCATCTTTTCCCTTAACAGCTGACGGGTTGATTATTAAAAAGTTTGCAAAATAACCTTTTTTGGGGGGAGATAAAAGAAGAAGATTTGTCAGCTATTTCCCCAGTAAGATAGACATCAACATTATTGCTATATCTTCTATCCCCAAGATTTTAGTTGACTTAACTCAATCGTATAGAGGTACACACAATTTGCTTTCGTTTTTTTTTCTTCTTTGTTCACGATGATGTTGTTTCTCTTTCTTTTTGTTATGCAAAAGATTCAGTAAGTATAAGAGTGAATTCTCTCCAAATGCAGTATCCGTCCTGGACACTGCCCTCAAGTGAAATCTCACTCGTACGAAATAACACTGTAAATATGACGTTCGTCAATGGCCATGGTAAACGCATAATAGTCTGTGCAAATATGGTTGAAGTGTAAAATTGAAGGTTGTGCAAAGTTGTTCATGTTTGGATAGCTTTAGTATAAAAGGCATATCTAAAATAAAGCACGCCCAAGCGACGAAATAAACAATTGAAAAATGCTGACGCGTTTTTATTATAATTTTTTTTATAAATATTAAAGGTATAACGGAAAAATGACTGGGAAAGTTGAGACAAAATGGAAAAGTCTAGAACTGGATTTGAACAAGTGACCCAGAGGTTAATGCGTTTGTTCTTTTCCTTGGTTTCTTTGACTTCGGTACCTCATCAGTCAAATGTATTTGACCCTTAAGCTATGTTTAAAATACATTAATGGTTAAAAGAATATGAGCATGTTTTAATTCGTACCAATTGTGTTGTATATTCTGAACTCAACCGTTTCTAGTTGAGTCACGGTGACAGGCGTAAGACTGTCTACGTCAGCTGCCAGTGTCACGAATATTTTGAACGATAGGTCTACTCCGAAGTCAAAGATATCTACTGGGTAATCTGTGTTGACTCCGTCAGAAGTCACAGATATTGGATTGACTCGTTCCACTACACGGTTCGCCGCTAGGATGGCGTCTATTTCAAGAGACGTGTCTGTGGAGACATGCGGGACGAATGAGCAAAAGTCATTACATGAAAGATATCGAAACATACATAATCTATCAAGACTCATAGAACACGAGCTTACTTAACACTCATATGTTGAGAAAATCGTACAGGTTGAATTTCATAAAAATATAACTTTGAGCAGAGGCACATTTTAAATGTTAAACTTTTCTATCAAAATGCTACTTTCTAATGACCCTCACCTTAATATATTAACCAAAGAGGGCATTTTTTGTAGATAACAGAAGGACACTTTTTCATTGCAAAGAATTGAAAGAAGAATAATGTTTATACAGAAAAAAAAAATTTCATGAACAAAAAGGGACCTCTTTTAATTTGACGATTTTCACAAAACAAGCCAGCACGGAGCCGCCCGCGCTCCTTTTCCCTCGGTCCTGCCTCCATTGATCAAACACATAGATAACTTACAAAAGCTAACGGTAGCGCTGTTTGGGAGTGGGCTTATCCCGTCATCGTCGGTTACAGTAACGGTCGCCTGTAAGGTCGTCGTTGGTACTGGAAGGAAAACGCTGACAAAAACTCTAGACCCGGAATCAATATGACGAACTCGCGGCTCATTAAATCTAATGATGGCGCCATGCACTAAAAAGACATAAAGGACGAAAGGAGAATATTATATAGTGATAGGCAGTTGGCTGAAGTTACGACGTATAACACAAGATTTATTCAAAGTAGGTTAAAGAGAATATTCCGATGGCAGACCACGTGACACGAAATATATATATATAAAAGAGAAAGAAAATATTCTCAAGTTTTTGATTGAAGACAAAAATCCCAGCCTGCACGATATCTGGTTTTCTAATCGCAGATATTGCTGTTCTGAATGTAAACTATTTCATAAAATCAAGGCCTTACTCCGCGAAGTTCATTAAAATAATAGGCCCATGCGTTTATAAATGTTCTGAAAGACGTTTAATTTCCTTTTATATATCATTTTGGCTTATTCTTCAAATGTGATGTATTATGAATGCTTGTCTAAAGTAAAATCAATCTTCTCTTTATTTTGGAAAGCGACTAAACATAAGCTATACTTGTTTGGAATATATTATTTTCATCGGTTCATTAACGATTCTTATCAAGAAAAACAAACACTTATTGTTAGGCTCAATTGCCATGATGACGTCAATTAATATGCTGTTGTCATTTGCTTTCATAAACTTTTACTAATATTTGGTAAAAAAAAGCATATTATACATGATACAACATGTAATAAGGATGTCAATTTCACCGAAAGATTCTTTTTTTATACTAAAAAAACTTCAGTCACTGTAGTATACCTTTAATGATTGATTGCGTCTTACTAATTGCGTAATAACAGCAATACATACTAAAATTCAACTATCAAAACAACTGGTTCCTATTTTAAAAATAAAATAAAATGACAAAAATGAAACGAATACTGACCACAATCTTAATTATTGCAATACAATCCTCTCATGGATATTAGAAAGTCTCTAACAACATAAATTGTGAACATTTTTTAACAACTTAATTACCGGAGTTTATGGGAAGAAATTATTCGTAAATCATCGCCCTATTGGGTGTTTTCCCTTCCGTCTTGCTTTTATTGAATCATTGATTTCTTTCATCCGAGCTAATAAAGTTACCTGAGAGTAGTATGGGTTGATTCTCCATAATGTAGTCTCTATCTTAAGAGATGAGGGGGCCGTAGGAGTAGGGAGGTCCGTTGATTGCCTACTACGCCTTTTCCATTTGATTACGTCATTAAGATATATTAATATCTTTAAGTTAATTGACATATTAAGTGACTTACCAAAAATGCAGCAGCATATGAAAACAGCAACCCTCCAATAATGGTTGATTGATGTCATTCTGAATCAAGAAGAGGGGTTAAATATCGCAAATTCATACAGGATCAGTCTGAAAATGTGACCACCAGCTTCGAGTCAACCTTCAGTAGGTAATGAAGTTAAATTCCTGGACGAGAGAACTACCATGGGAGTATACTTAAGTTTGTAACACATTGCAAGGTCATAAATTCCGTTTAATAATTCGCGAGTAAATACCCAACCAATGCATACACTTAAGGTGTCGAACCAGGGAGTTGTTATGGAACTCCCTGGTCGAACAAACGATATATTGAAAAGACAAAAAAGTTACCTATCTTAAAATAGCATAAAGTCTAAATTGAGTAAAGTCATGACTATTTTGAGCACTGAAGCACGTATTGATATTTAGGGGAAAGAGCACCTCTTACTCTTTGCCCTATCTGTGTTAATATATCACAAACCATAGCAGGATTTAACCATTTTAAAGCAATGGTTTTTATACAACCCTTTTTATTTTTAAAAAGGAATAGGATAAAAATTTGATTTTATATTTTTTTTTGGAGACACTTTTTTGATTTGAAACATACATGTGTTCATTGTGTCGTCCCGTATTGTATTGTTTAGGGGAATGTCATGTAACAGTAACCTTGCAAGGTTTGTCAACAGGTTATATACGTAAACAGGTGTAACAGCTAATATATCCATTATGTATTACATTGGAAACATATGGGAACAACATACATCACTGTAACTGGATAGCTGTAGAAAGTCGACCCCGTAAAACATATTTTGTTTCCCTGCGACATAACTTCGAATTCAGAACATTCAATTTAAGATGATTAATTGCTATTCAATTCTGACATTTAACTTACTCAAACGTTAAAGATTTCAACGGATAAATGAACTTCCACGCATGCCCTATAGGGGCTAGGCGTACAATTCTCCCTTTTCCTTCGCATAAGTCTTTGATATAGGAACATCTCCATTGTGTTTACTGGTGTTAAGTTAACGCTTCTTTAGATTATAACCTGTCGTGACTTGGAGTTTTATAACAACTAAAAACCCCAGTCTTCGATCTGTGCGTGAATACAGAGAAGAGAAAGACAAATACATATGGAAACCATGCTGTGTTGTTGAATAACAACGTACTGTACAGTAAATCATCCGTTAAAATAACAAACTATTTTCGGTATTGCATTGCGAAATCCTCTTACTGGATGCTAAGCTTCATCTTTATTCAGTGTGTAAGATAATAACAGAGTGTGTAAGTATTTCGTAGGGGTCAAGTTCGTGTTTTCAGGAATGTGTTATAGTGAGAAGGTTATCTTACGAAATAGATTCCACATGTGGTGTGAGGGTTTCGCCGAAAGGCATTTACCGATTTTAAGACCTTTATATTAGCCACCTTTAATCGACTTATGCACGTAATGATAGCGGCCTTCTGTCGTCTGCTTGGCACTTGTAAGACGTTATAATTCACATATTTGCATCGAGAGTACTGCTTTCAGTTAAATTAATCAAACTAGTCGTTTTGTACTCATTCCAAACGCAAGTAATGATCAGTAAGTCTTTGTAGTGTGAAATTAACAGGATATAGTATGCATTTCTTACAAATTTTTATATAATGAACTCGTCTCTATAGTTTTTTTTTATCATATATAACTAATTCATTGCAGCATGTTTCGTTTAAATTTTTTTCTGATTTCTGGTTTTTGACTAGATTAACTTTGTTACCTTGGGGGTGTAAATGCAGTGAAAAAAGAACATTGTATAACTCCAGTTGCTCTTTATCATATTAAAGAAAGCACCCATGATCACCCGCCCCCCCCCCCCCCCCCCCATTTACCCACTTATCCTCAGTATCTGTAAATCAAAAGTTTGAAATTATACACTCAGCCTATAGTGACTGAAAAGTAAGTTATGTTGAAGAGGTATTCCTACCGCAAATCTTTTGTGGGCCATTCCCCGTTGTCATGGACACATGTTATTTATTAATATTTGGTTAAATATGATTGGAATAGGGTTTAACCTACATAGACGTTATAATACGGATACTTACCATCTTTCTTTATTCCAATTCCAATTCATTTTGTTACAAGGAACTTATTCTTATAAGCTTAATCAAGCATTTTTCTTTTGCCTCACCGGATTTTGTCGTTACAAAGGTTTGGTTTCCCGCAGTAGCCTGATACATGCATCACCCACTATATACGCTATCACGCACTGCTGGCATGTGAATGTACGGCATAAGTAAACGAGATATTCAAACAGTTTGGGGATTCGATGCCAGGAAAATGGGAATTCAATACAGTAATTGACAAAAAACAATATACAAACACGAATCTTAAATTTATATACTATAGTTATATATGGTAGTGCTAGGTTAAGTTTGTGTTTGGAGAAACCATTGATAGTAGGACTTTGACATGATGTTGTGTAACATGTCACCAACCCATACTGATATCATTCTTGTTTATTTGAAAATATGACACCTTGAAATCAAACGTTTCTTAGGGTGTTGTCAAGAATGTCACCAAGGTTACATGATGAATCCTGAATGGCAAGTGTTCAATTGCTAACGGTGATTTGATATCTGTAAACACCCTTCAATGATCATCAATTCTTTCTTTATTAATGACCCTGAACATGCAATGCAAACACATATTGCTGGCGTCTAACTAACGTTTGTCCAAAAATATAAAAGCAAGGGGAGTTCCCAAAAGTCAGGGTCTATGGGGTACAATAAAATTTGCTACAGTTAACATAGGTTACATATCGCCAAAGATGTTTCACCAGTCGTAAGACGGTCAAAATGGTATAAAACAATGGTTCGAAGACACAGAATAAAATACAATAACAGATATAGGAAGGGTTTCGAAACGTATATTTCATCGATGAACTGAAATAAACCACGACATTGGACCAAGAGAATAGAGAACCGTACTTTACAAAAACAAAATGTAACCCAAGATAGAGCCTGTCATGGGCCACGGAACCCAACCAAACTGCGCCAATCTCAACCTCAGCCCCCTTCCATCGGAACTTTATCTTTAATGATCCGCTCAGCCTGAGCCGCGGCTCTTGATCCGCTCTGACAAGAACGCCACCGAACTTTTCCAACATAACTTCAAGTACTATGCAAATGATATCATGAATATTTACAATTAAAACTACGACAAGCCTCTACGTCATTAGTTACTGCAGCTGTACAAAGGTATTGTTACAATGAGACATGTACTCATGTTTAAATGACACCAAGAAGAGGTATTACCGTTAGAAGGTTTCCACGTAAACTCTTAACGAAATTACATTAGCAAATACAACGTATCGCACTGTGTTCTAATTTTTCATCAGACTGAGTTTTTTTTTCTAACTCCTCAATTTGTTACCTCATAATTAGATCAGCAATTTGTGGTTCACGAAAAAAAAGAAAAAAATGTGTTGTGAATGTAGTACCGTAGCATGGAATCCCATATTGGAGGGCCGCGAACAATTTAAGGAGGGGCGCAATATTCGTGTTCTGTTGCTTGTGAAGTTTTTTGTGGCTGCAGAGATAAGTAGGCGGGGCAATGCAAATTTTACGGTTGGTGGTGGTAGGAGGCTGCACGGACCGGGTTGTGACACCGTCTTGCTAGCGGCCTGGGTGGTTCGTGTAAATTGTAACCATTACCTACACATTTCCTTGGAATATCATGCGAATCTTTTATCACATATACTGATTGCATGACATTAAATAAACGGCGTGTCTGTAATCGCTATATAGTAAAAAGGTATACTTTGCTCCTATCGATATCGTATGGTCCGTCAATGTGCCGGGTCTCGCTTTACGAGCAAACTTCACTTTGAATTCCATATGCTGTGGGCAAAAACTATTACAGATTACTGCTAGAAATCTTTCACATACTGTACCTTCCCATTCACAATTTACAAGAATTTGCTAATGAATGATTAATATATTGAAAGCAAAAGCTGTTTATACATGGAACTGAGAGCGCATTCTGTGTAACAAAGCAGACCCATACTTGAAAACTAAATTGACCCGAAATATTCGAGTGTGGTTTACTTTCTGCAGGATTTGAAAGTAAAAGTATAGTTGAGAACAATCTTTCAATTCCTGGTTGGCATATGCATTGTTATAAACAGGCGAGTTTCCGCAATAACAAACTTAGCACACCATCCTCTGCTTAACACATCAATAGTATAATAATTGCCGTTCTGATTATTTTATAACAAGTACAACGGTAAATCTAGCCTGCAAAAAACTGGGAAACTATCGATATTTCGTTTAATGTGATGGTTAATCAATATCTTCCAAGTTAGGTAGCTACAACACAAACGAAAGCTACGCATATAACGTTAGCTCAATGTAGGTTACAGACGGAATAGCTTTAAGTATAGTTCATTAAATGGTTTAGTGCTCCCTTGTTCCAACTTGTAACCACTACTCTCATAGTTTGGCAATTTTTATATGACTATAGTGTTATTCTCGGTTACTAAGATCACACAGTTGGAATTTACGTGATCATTCAAATTCAAAGGTACACGTCTTCCATTCAAACCGTCGTTGTGTCGTATAGTTTACACAACACTAACATAGAAATCGTGATCTGTAAACGAGTAGCGTAGACTATGTCGGCCTGTATAGCTTAGCACGTGCCATCTTTTCCCAAATGCGTGAACAGGCCTTGTGTAGTTCGCTTGTAATTAGTTAGTGCCTTCAGATATTGTCATTAATTGGGGACCTAACATTCCCAGTCATCGGGACATAGGCATCCACGCAATCACGATCTCCAAGAGTAATGGCAGATTCACCAGTGGGAATATTGACCTTCAATCAGAAAGGATAAATGCCCATTGAATTTAGTAAAGATAGTGGTCATGGGAAATCATATTTTTATCTTGGCAGACCATATGTCTTTACTGTTTCATCAAATATGACATTATGATGCAAACATAATTAAGATTAACTAGTAAGCATTAAAGTACAATTCACTAAAGACAATACAATAATTGTGCTACTCCTGCTTTGCAACTAAAACATACGTGATTATTTGTTTTCATTTTTTTTTGGAAGGGGCTGAGAGAGGTGGGGGGATTGCACATCATTTCGAATCGAATGATATTCTTTAAGTAAATTTCCGCAAAATAATATATGGCTCCAATGTTTTCGACTTTTTTATACACGTTTTAGTTATTTTAAAAAACCTTAGTTGAGCAGGTTAACTTCTTAGAGGGGAGTTCTGACTTTTTTTTTGGGTTAAAAGTATGAGCTATTTAGCCCATATTTGGGCAGTTTTAAAATGTAAACATCAATTTGACAGGAGATTCGACAACCGTCGCCACTTGAAAACCACTTAAATAATGCTTCAGTCTATTGCGTAACAAATAGTTAGTATTAAAATATATTTCATTAAAAACAATGCAATAACTGGTGCTTGTTATTCATTGCATCTAATAGATTCTTGATAATTTGTTTTCTTTCTTAAGGGTGGGAGGGGGGGAGGGGGTAAATTTGCACATAATATCGAATCAAAGGATATTCTTTATCGAGATTACATCGTTTTTGAAGATATTTTCGACATGTTTTAATTTTTTTTTAATTTAGGAAGGATAGCTTCTTGTAGGGCAGCTCTGATTTTCTTCTTAAAATATGATAATTTTGCCCATTTGGAGGAATTTTCAAAAAATGTAAAACATACGGTACATTTGACAAGAAATTCGACAATTTTCTTCAACACAATCCCTTTACCAAAATGAAATTGTTTCAGTTGTGTCAAGAGAGTTAATGCAACATGTAAGTGTTTCACATATAGGAATTGACTGTGTTTGCCCAATCTCTTGCATAACGTTGTTAATATATTTCAAGATAAAAAGAAATCAAGATATTCTACACACCGTCTTCTCTGTTTGGAAATATCGCACCAATCGTCTCTGAAATTCTGTTAAATTTGGTCGTAAGTTCGGTGTCACCGACCAGCACTGTAGTAGTAAGTCAAACCTAACATTTAATAAAACCATTTCAAAAGTTAAAGGGTGAATTGGAAGGTTTATAGTCTTGTTTGAGGCGAAGGCATCTTCACACGACTTTACAACTTAACCCCGCATGGTTATTGGCAACTTGTCACACCCACACACCAAAATCACGGTGCACAATTCAATCAATCTCTCCTGGGGCACCATGTACGGCGCACCACATCCACCTGGCCCCTTGAGGACTTTCCATAGGGTGCAGCAGCCAGTAAACGGCGCACACAACTATATTTACAAGTTAACCTCGCAACTCCCATTCATACACCTGGAGGCTGGATAAAGAGACGCAATGGAGATAACTAGTAATCGAAAATTAATCGATTAGTTCCGCTTAACGTCTACGATAGAGTGGTACTAGTCATTGTAAGGATTTTCATGGTGCTTTTCAATGTGAACATTTTTTCGGAAATGTTTAAGCAAAGGAGCATTTTTACACAAGAAAAAAAAACAACATTATTTTGACGAAAGATAGATTCATGGTAGCATGAGTTTAGGCATGTGAAGAAGAACCGCAAACGCCTGTACATCTAAATAATCAATATTTGAAACACCTGTTTTTGATAAGTGATGTTGGAAATTAAATTTAAACGCATACAGCTGCGTTTAAATGTAATTTGTTGTTATATTAATATATACTAATCGTACTTAATGCTAGGTAATTAATTGCAAATAAGTTTCACATTAATTATCATTGTAGCGAAATGTATTAAAACAATTAATAGGAATCTCCAGTTTCATTTCCTCTTTATATCCTCGTTTGACATAGGAGAGACTTCAATCCTCCACATATACAATAACAATTACAACAAATCAAAACAAAACAAAAAAGCCAAGCCCTTAATCAACAGAAAGCTCATCACATCAGTAATTTCCAGTTACGCGAGACTTGGCAAGCTGCAATATCTGGAATTCCTGTTATGAATCTCTGGCGGACACTTCTGGGCAAGTTACTTGCACATTCCGTTGTTTACTTATAGAGCGATATATTCAACTAAAATACGGTTTCTACTAAATCATAACCCAGCTAATTATACGAGATGTGGTCTAACCCTCGTTTGGCAACTATACGCAAGTCTGGTCGTCAACCAATTAAAAGTTAGTTTATCTGAGATATTTTCAACTTTTAAGCGTCAGTATAAATAGCATCCAAGTCCCCGAAATAGAATAACCTGCTCTCTTGTTACCCCCCCCCCCCAAACCTCCAAACACATCATTACAATGTATTGCAATGCGATTGTTCTAGTTATTATAGCAGACGAAATATTTTTAAACATATTTTCATGAGCACAAAGATTAAGAGGGCCGTTTCTACCATACTTTTAGGAGCTACAGTTCCTTTAAAGGAACTCTATTAGAACCGATACGATAGCGCCCTCTACTATCACGCCGACGATCCCAATTAAAAGCACGTGTTTCTACATTGCCTGGAATTCTTATCATTGGACTTATTGGGTCACACAAATATAACCTAGGATAACTGAACAATGATTGGCGGTATAATTCCTAACTTACATTTCCGTGGAACAGTTCGAAGGTTTCGTTAGCTTTGTATCCTGTTGAATTTGTGCGGCCTGCCAGCCTGCTTCGATTTGGTAGTCCGCATTGATATTCTCTGTAATTAATGAAACATCTGAATTGGGTTGGGTGCAGCAGTGTTAACAGAACTATCGTCAAAAAACAAAACTAGTACTGTACGATATTTTCGATAAAAACTGTGCCTCACATTTAGATAAATTGATAAAGTTGTATAGTCCGGAAATTAAACATACACTTTACGGTCATACATTTCAACTGAGACTATCTTGTAATAAACCACATATAGGTTCAACAGGATATGAGGTGAACGTGTTTGGAAAAAATATAGGCTCCTTATTGTATCACATTACGGAGACCACTTTCAACCCTTACGGGAATGAAAACGTCGACGTCACACCTTATACGAAAAGGAAACGTGATTGTTTTTTTACTTAAAATGATTATTACAATTTATTTTGACTCACATCGAACATATATACGCAAAATGTAAGTTCCATAGTTTTATCATAAATAAATAAATAAATAACAGCATATTATTTTGACACACCAAGATTGAAATTCCACTTAAGAGAGACAAATAAGTAAACAAATAAGAAATTGCCATAACTAGTATAACCTTAGACTAGTAGTAACGTTTAAATTTCTTTAAACATTGATAAATGTTTCTATAGTTACCTTCGGATATGAATTCCCAGAGCACGTTAGCAACATACCAGACATCAGAGAACTCCGTGTAGATACCTTCCGTTATGCATTCCGGGGCATGGTGAGGACATTTTTGGAGATTCTGTAAATCAGACGTTTCTTTCGGTCTCATTTCTGATATGTGCCTTGTACATATTTGCGATAGAATAACATATCACATTAGTGTATACTTTAAGTTTCTGTTGTTTACATTCGGTTTCTAAACATATAGATGTAACAACAAAGATATATACTTATAAGCTGCATGATTGCTGTGTATATTTAGTATGCAATCATTAAAAAAGTATAAGTAGTATGTCAATAGTTTCACATGTGTATCTAGCAGCATATAAACTCGAAGTCTTACCTGTGTATCAATCAGCATAGATCATAGAAACGAAATGCCTTACCTGTGTATCTAGCAGCATAGATCATAGAAACGAGATGCCTTACCTGTGTATATCTAGCAGCATAGAAACGAGATGCATTACCTGTGTATCTAGCAGCATAGATCATAGAAACGAGATGCCTTACCTGTGTATCTAGCAGCATAGATCATAGAAGCGAGATGCATTACCTGTGTATCTAGCAGCATAGAAACGAGATGCGTTGTATCTTCTCGGGTGCACATATCAAAGAGTTTGGTTGATCTCTCAGGTG
>KN884138.1:116885-134012 GCA_000934455.1 Apostichopus parvimensis
GAAATCTCACCAGTTGTAGTTGCAAAAGAGGTGCACACCAACAGCAAGAGGCATAACATGAAAAGTTTACTAGGAATCCTTTGAAAGAAAAAATGGGAAGCTAAATTAACGAATTCTAGAAAAACGTTTGTGTCTGAGTTAAAAACCAATTGATGAAAAGTTGAACATCTGTGTATAGGAAACGCAAAAACTAAAAACTTTTGAGTTCAGGAGCAGGATACGTTCTCAATTCGTTTTGACACTTCTGACGAACATAACATGAATTTAGTATATTTCCTATTTCAAATTCTTATTAGATATACGTCGCAATTTGTAACGAATAATTACGTGAATGATAATCGAATATGATCAAAGTTAACACTTCATTTCAATAACATTATTTGCAAAGTTTAAAAACTTGAAGACGTCTTTTGTTTATGCCAACGAGGAAACTTTCATACAAGTTTACAAAAGGTATAGACTGAGAAATGTCTTACTTCAGGCCAATTTTTTGTACTTGTCCAGGGATTTCTACAAGGATGTTGACTCGAGGGGAACCTTGCGGTGGTGAAGGTGTTTTGTATTTCAATCCATTCTAGATTGAATAAAGTAATGAGAAACTAACTTATATGTCTTTAATCGTTTTAATTCCAATGTAAACATACACAATTCATCTTATGAAGGCAAGAATCGTGCAGAATAAATTACTAATGACATTCTGCGTGGACTTCTTGTTGATTCAAAACTGACATAACTATTAATAAGATGTGTTTCCTGCTATGCATGTACGTAACTATTGGTGCGATTTTTAAACAACGTGTATTAAAACAAGAAGCAACAAGTGGTTTGTTCAGATAGGCTGATATGAACTGTGGTGCTTTAACCAGGTGATGGTCCTTAATTGTGCGGCCTTTCCATAGGTAAGCTCTGCCAAAACCACTATATATAGTGGTATATATATATATATCGATATAATACTCAATTTCAATGAAAGGTAGATATTTCATATATCTATTCACTGCTTAATTCATTTGAAGATATCAAATATTATAAGTCATTTAAAGTTGTAAACGATGTAGAGTAAGTCCGATATTTTGCTGTGTTCCCTACTGCAGCAACGCTTAAGCAACATTGTGGATTAAGTATACTGAACTTGTCGAAGCAAGTCGACACTCAATGCCCCATTATGACACAATTGATTAGTTTTAGTACTAGACTGGCTAAAATGAAGATGTGACGTAATATGAAAAGTGCCTGGGCGATGTAAGAAGAAGAATGGAAAGCAATTCTTGAATTATTTGCTCAGGAAACTTCACGTCACCTCACTTGGTAAAAAGCAGCCGTCATATTAAAGCTGGATTCCATTGCAATTTCACTTTGAGTAAACAGTGATAGCTACTCTAAGATTAGGGGAAAGGTACTTAAAAGAGAACAGGTCTCAACGAGAGGGATTTTAAGCTTTAAAAGACGGATTACTTTATTCAGTATTCATATGACATCATTGTATCTATTGACATGCATTTGCCGTGTTCACCAAAACATTTTCTTTAAAGAAAACTGTTCGCCTAGTTGCAAATTGTAAATGAACTATTGTACATATAAATGAAAGTTTTAGATAATGTCTTTCAATTTTTGTTGTAGCGCATTCACAGGTATAATATAAACGTTGGTTTCGCATAGACTCACCGGATTGAAATTGCATTCCTCTGTGTCAACATCAATACTGTCACTGGTAGCAGTTTGCATGTGTTCTTTGAGCTGTTCAATAGATACATACTGTTAATATCTACTTTCAGATTTAAACCTAAACGAGAATGTGATATTTATAACCAAGATATGCATCTCCATAATTACAAAACTAAGTCTACTAAAATATTAATAGTGACGTTGTCAATGAACATCAAATAAGTTACCTTTCAACAACATTACAATACGATAGAAGCCGAGCAGATAGCTAAAATTACAATCAGTGATACCACTTACTTAAAATGAACGAAAAAGAAGGAAGAAAGAATTAATGAAAAAATTTAAAAAAAAAAAGAGGATGAGACAATGAAAAACGAAGATCACCTGCTCTTCCTTTATACTTTTGGAGGAATATTTTGAAGTACTGACTGGACACCATCCGAATTCCTTGTCCAAAAGATCAGTCTGTGTATACAAAGTGAAAAGCAACGATATACGGCCGAAAAAATAAATTTAAGCATTGTTGAAACATCACATTTATGCGTAATAAAGTCATTTTTATTGACCAGGTACCTTTCAATTATTCAGATTGTCAAGAGTTTGATAGTAGCCTAAACTAGCGCCTATCGCTAATAACGTCTCTGGGTGACCAGAAGATAACTATACTTTTAATTTCAACATAATCAATATTTAATTCTTTCTTTTTTCGCTACCATTTTAATGTACGTCCGACCTCAAAACTGACAGTATTTCGCCAATCTCATAAACAATAAATCTGAATGTAATCTTCCAGAATACCTATGGTGTCTAAATATTATGCAGTATGTTGGCTTGCCCTTTAAAGGCTGCAGTTTTTACAAACAGCTACCAAATTGTTAATATATGTAGATAACCTGATGCAAGCTATGCAAACTAATTCTTTGTTCAATCCAGAGTCAAACTGAATGAAACTTTCCTTTCACTCACCATCACTAAGCGTGTCCTTTTTTCCTTACTGTGGTCGAGATCATTGTCAGTGACGTCGGAGATTGTCTCGGTGTTCTGTTAAAGAAGAAAACGTTTAGATTTCCCCAATTTAAACAAACAAACAAACAATACTTCGCCCTCAGTTTTATCAAGTAAAGGTGTAATGTTAAATTACAACATAATATGGTATACGTCATATGTCATGAAGTTGAAATTGGACGAACTATAATGAAATTGTTAGTCTAAAAGACATGAACATTTAAGTTATGCTGCAAAACTATCGCTTAAGTTTATGACTTGGGTTATATCATGTAAGTAAACAAAATATAGACATTGGAAACATTTGCACTCACCGCTTGAATCTTAACCAAAACCGAGGCGAAAGGCTTTTGTAATCCTCCATAAAGACGACCTTCTTTCTTGACAATATCGACTGCAAGCTAAAGTGGATCAAATATTAAAACAAAATTGCTCAAGAAGAAGAATTTAGCTTAATCTCATAAGTTTAAAGACCGAGGAGCATTTCTCCTGTCTACTTCAATGAAGAGTAAAACGTAAGACATACAATGTATTTGATGTAATGTGATATATAAAATGATGAACAACCTCTACGATTGTCTATGTCGTTTGTATGTACAGACTTTGGAAGAAATATTCAATGAAATTCAAAGTACTTACTGACTTCAGTTCCTCGTCTATTTTATTATGTATTTTATACATAATTCTAATCTTGTTTCCGGTTTTATACTGCTTTTATACTGCTTGAGTGCGGCGCATCTTGGTAATCTAAATAATTTAAAAATGGTCGTAAAGAAGAGTAAAAACGACCGAAGCGCAAAAAAGAGATTTTTACAATTGTTTTATTTGGTCGTTCTAAAATCTTAGAAGCTGAGATCTCAGCTACTTGTATTGTTCTTGCAAACTATAAAGGCTGAAATTTGATTTAGATAGTAATATCATGTTATCACTTTTTGTAATATTTTAACTTGAACATGTAGTAATGCATTCGTTTTTCATCTGTGCCAAGTTTGAATTTTTCAAATCTTTCTAAACGCAAGTTAAGTTGTTAGCAGTATCCAACGTTAAAAATAATTAGGACTTTACACGTTAACGTATATTTATCAAGGATTCCAGCTATTGAAATGCAACGTTTTACTCAAAAAATACATCAATAGTTTTTGTTCTTGATAGTCTTTCCTTAAACTGGTTAGTTCTACATTGTAAAATCGATAAGGTTAATAAACACCAGGTTTGGCAGAATAAAAAACGCTATGGTACAAAGTAGATAATGTTTCTGCTTTTTTGTTTCCGGTTTTATATCCGCCCTTTCTAAGTATGTTCAACACTGAGAATGAGCCTTCCCTACGTGCAGTTAAAGCCTTGCGACACAGCTATTCATTTCATTTCAATTGTTTTGTAATAGGGACACTATAGTCGCTCTACATAACAGACCAACTTAGAAAGGAATACTGGCCGTGCAAAACACGTATTTCTTCGACGATCTTCCAAGATAAATACCATTCAATGCTGTAGACCACTTCACATGCATTAGTTGTGAAACGAAAGGGTGAAAGAGGAGTACTTGACGCTCCCTCAAATGGTTAACCGTCAGCTCGACAATTACAATGATATTAAATACTTTTTTTGGAAGATATACTATACCTTTCGGGCGAGAAAATTCGCCTGTGTCAATGAGTATCATGATTAATCTGTTCCGGCCGGTGGCCAACCATCGGTTGAGCTTGATGGCCTTCGTTTCACACGCACAAGGAGTTGTTGCACCCAGCAGCCTATGTGGTGGTTTTACTTTAACTTCAAGAGAAAAAAATATGTCGTCTTGGGTTAAAGGTTTAATAAAATGTTTTGATAATTGATCCTGATTGACTCATTCTATTGGATTTTTGTAGGATAACTCATTTTTTGTTTTTTCTATCTTAAATAGTCTTGACAGATAGAAGAGAAAGAATACCAGAGTGATCAGTTTCTAATAGTGTCCCAACTATTCTTGCAGTAGTAACAAAGGTGTTTGCTTTTATGGTCATTGAAAAGGCAATGCAGTATGATTCCCCGAGAATTAAGCAGCTTGTTATCTTTGTTCGCAACTTTCACAAAATGTAACGAGCTTTTCTAAACTTCAAGTTGATTAATTTTGTTTCATTAATCGATTATTATTATTTTAATTAGACTAGGCCTTTATTTAACTAGACAAAGCGAGAGCCTCATCGTTGAACTTAAGTTCGTCTCTATAATGGAAGTAGCCTATATGCTCACCCATTATACTTTGATAATTTTCTCTATAATTTTCTGATGTTTCTTTTTCCGCATATCATTTTATAATGTAAACATACCAAAACCAAAAAACCCGGTTACATGTGTATCATGTCATGATTCATACTTCTTGTTCTTGAGTAAAAAAACATAACGGTGATATCTCCCAGTTGGAAAAGAAAAATGTGTGAGTTGCTTGGAAAAAAAAACTGAACATAAGAAACGACGGGGTCAGTGGTAGGATAAGTCGAGGGGGATTAGACGTATATCTCTAAAATGTTACTGTTTATTTGTAAATACTAACTTTTTATGTCAAGAAAAACTAAAAAAGGGTCCATGGTAAATTTACCCAAAACTCCAATAGTCGAACAGTAGGAGGGAACAGAAACAAACTCCTGGATCGAATATGCGACGAACAAAGAAAAACATCTGAACCACGGAGGATCATGTGAAGTGCTCCCTTGTAACACTTAACTCTTTATAGTAATCAGTATATGTATACTCTAAAACAACTATAATAACATGATAACATATAGCTACCACTGGTTAAGTTACGCAAAACATGGAATCAAGTTACACAGTACATTTCTTCAATGTTTCCCAACATTTTCAGAAATTGATGCTTTGAGCATGTTTCTTTCTTCAAACAACCGAGCTGCACTAGCTGGAACTCAATCAGCCTATCAGGACTGTATACAATGTACATTCAGAAAGAACGGGTTATAAATACTTGCCATCAGTTAATTTCTGAGATGAAATATATGCTGTATCTTTAGGAGTTTTAAAGATTTTTATTGACATTTTATATCTAAATGTTCAATTAATTGCATGTTATGTTCAAGGTCAGCCACCAAATGTAACAAGTTATCCGCCTCACAATTGTTTTTAAGACACATGTTGGTTATTATAAAACAAGTAGAGCATAATATTAGAGCTTAGGATGAAGCATTAAAGGTCCAAAATAAAATGATGTAAAGCCAGTTACTAATGAAGCGCAAAATAAAATCAATTTTGATAGGAAAATTAAGCGGTTATAAACAAGACAGACAAAGAGATAAGGTCTAACATTTGATTTAAACGTTGTTGACGTTCAATATATAGGTCTATATCTCAATAGTAAACAAAATGAAACTTGTTATGCAAATACAAATGCAATGATTTACTACACTTCTCTTTTGACAGAATAAACAATAGCAAGGGTCATCAACGGAATAATATTCAACTCACTTGCCAAGGATTCAACAAAAAATGGATGAAAATCAGCCCTTCTTATCCCCAGGAAGGCTAAACTGAGCTATAAAATACCACAACCTGGATTATACGGTAGGCCCCTATGTGATTACTGTAAGTAATCCACATATATACTGTAGGCCTACTGATCATATAAGTAGGAAGTAAATGTTGACATAGCAAGACCATAGCTATGTCACGTTACAATGCATCTGGTTGCGTCAAATTAATCAATAAAGTAACCAAGGTTAGCCTAACCAACTTTTATAATATAAATAATGGAACACCTATTGAATCTCGTAACAAATAAAGAAAGATTACGAATTTTATAATATACCTCCCACTCCTTTACACCAGGCAGATTTGCTTTTCAAGTAGCCAAAGAGAAACCTACCAGCTGCAAGGATATAGTAATTGTTCCCGTCATTGGTTCCTGTGCAGTAATTTAACCTACAGCAACATATATTGATGAATCCCTGTGTAAAACACAACCCACGTACCAACTCTCCTATTGGTATGAATTCAATACACAAGTACATGCGAAGGCGGCTTAACACGATATTATTGATATGTAAACAATCTGTTTGTGCTTTCAATATCTGTTGCAATAGTAGTATTGCACAATCGAGAAATCCCCCGGAAAACGGAAGTTCACCATACACAAACAGGCATCGCGTATCCTAGGTAGCCTACGTACGTAAGGGACGCCAGAGCTGTTAAATATATGGAACGCCAGAGCGGACACAACTCACACGTTGCACGTGAAGACAGCACACACATGTCAAGAATAGCCCTTCCTCTTGTACAAGTTGCACAATTGTTGCATGCACAGTATTGCCCGTTATGAATGAGAATGCCATTTTCAAATTATTAAAGAACAGAAATGCAAACTAAATCATGTTTACATTTTTAAGTACACGTGCAGCCATCATGGTTAGGGAACTGTAACTCTTTATAATGGTTTTGCCTGGAGTTTATTCTAGTACAGATTTTTTAGTCCGATGATAACCAATAATGAATTCGCCTTTAGTAGCATTCTCCAAAAGGATTTCTCTCCTCCGTGCGGACTTAACTTTAGCCTTAACTTATCTTTAAGGGGTCTGACGTCCTGTTTTACCTAACACTTTTTATTTTCTGGAACATTGCTGCCTTTCTGCCTTTCATCACTTCTCCTTTAACCATATTGAAATATTCCTGCTTGCCAACTCTTGCCAGTAAACTTGCAGCAAATTTAACAGGTTAAATGTACCCGCAATTTAGTCCCAAATGTAGTCAAAATAGTACATAATTTGATTAATTAGATTAGATAGATTGATTAAATTTGATTAATAAGCTGACAAGACACAACAATTAAATTTATTATAGGTTAATCTTAATTTCCAGTTATGTCACTTCCTTGTTCGTTCGTAAAAATGGCAGTCTAAATTTATTTTGGCAGTTGCTTCTCAAAAAGGACAACGAAGGTATAGTATACGCCCATTAAAAGCCCCGCTGATTGACACACTAAAATAATTATGTAACGTCGTCACCAATGATAGATCGAAGTTCTCACTAGCTAAACCCTACCAATCACAGGATAGCTGAAGAGTTGGCCATGTACGGCACCATCGTGTTTTCTTTTCATTAACGGGCAGATATTTTGCTATGAGAGCCTGAAGTTTTCGTCACTCAATACTCAGTTGTGCTCCTAGGAGGCCTAATTAAGTGGTCTAAAATTGCCTAAATCAACCCAATTAATACGTCGCATGCATTTTCATTCATGCTTTTGAACATGTAAGCCAAAAAATACTAGATCTTAATTGGTAAGATATCAAAAAGGTTGTTCTCCTGTTGCATTTTGGCACGTTTGCTGATTGATTCCTGATTGATATAGACTCTAATAGGAGTATGTCACCCTAAAGGGTAATTTATGAAACATCCAAGAATTCAAAATGCATTATTATATCCCATTACATAACACATACATCATGATATTGATAACCATTTAGAGTCAGGTGGGGTGGCCGTAATTGTCAAACTTCGGGAGTGTTGAGGTTTCTATTACTCTCCATACCGTCGGCTAGTCGACGTCTTGACATCAATTTCATGTTATGGATTAACGACGCCCTTTAGGAACTGGTCAGTTCTTACTGTTGTACACTCTCACCAGTTCAATTTTGTGCAGTAAAGTTGACTAAATGTTTAGTCGAAGATGTCGGATATTGTTACCCGCCTTTGGAAGGCCCGATACACCCAGTGAAGAGCAACCTGAGCTACTGGCACATTTCAGCATGAATTATACAGACTATTTATTATTAAATATTTAAAAATATTATTTCTAGTGTAACGTTGCTGACATAGGACTGAATAGATAAATAACGTGATACATGTATTGAATGATCAGATACTTGTAGTATTCCAAGTTTGCAAAACACAAAGATAGGAATTGTTCGTCAAGACTAAATAACCATTAACATAACATATCGCATGTTACATGTCTAAGGTTACTATATACGAAGATATTCGCTGTTCTGAGGATTCTTTACACTTCATTCAACTTTACTTAGTCTCTCTGTTTCCTTCATAGCTTTGCGTTTTACAATAAGTCACAGTCACCAATATGATAACAGAAACGATGTATTTACACAATCAATATTTACCGAGTGCCTGTCAGAACAAACACAATAGTTCACGAAAAGTTAATGACTTCTAAACGGAACTACGGATGCGTAGAATGGACATCATATGAATGTATATATTACGATGTGCACGGTTCAGATCTCGGTACGAAAAAGGTAAATACGTCCTTATATTTAAATTGGAACTATGTCGATGTTTTCGGTATAGTTCAGAGTGTAACTTTTGTACTGTTTGCGAACAAGTTGTAACAGGCAGTGTCTCACAAAATAAGGGTTGTTTGATGACTCAGTCACAGAAGTCAAATAAGTTATTAGCTTGTTAGCGTATTAGCGTATGCATGCCTCAGAATGCAAAATTTCAGTATAAAATATAACTTTTGTTTGCTGGAGAAGGACAACAACGGCCGTCGGTTTAAATGACCTGAGGACAACACCCTTTGGATTCCTGGAAAATCCCTTTGATCAAAACATGGCGTCGATGAAAGGTTCAAAATGAAACCCAAGATATTCCAGTTAAAACCCTTAACTACTAAAATATAAGTAATACTTATAAATTTCAAAAGAAATACCAATTCTTACCGGTGAATCAGTGTTTTCTTCCTTCTTCTTCTGTGAGTCATACTATATTATCCTAGTTCAAGTCTCATGTATACCCAACTGTCACTTGTACAGGTCTTTCAGATGATGATGCCAAGATGTTATAACACATTTTCCGAAGATTTTCCAAGTCGTGGAACTAAATATGAAATTTAAATATGATAGAATATGAACATCAAAGAATTTACTGAAATATGCTACGATACGCTAAAAAATATGCCTAAATGTGCTTAATGTTTCTTTGCATGAATAGTTTTCTTTATACTTTGGCAAAAAAAACATAAGTATCCTGTCGACATAATGAATATCCTTTATAACATAACTAGAGATCCACAATACAGAACGTCAAACAATTCGCGGAAAAAGACAATACGCAGTGTTTAAGTGTTAAATTATGTATTTACGTACATTTCCTTATTTTATACCAAATATAAATCATCTGAAGACAAACTTTTCTTCAATATCTGAAGTCTAAATATGTCACATGACAACCATGGTGTACACGTGTACTTGTTAGCTTGTACTTTTATTAAGGAGTGGGGTGTACATGAGGCATTCACGTGGGAAGGCGGTTGAGCAATCGTCATCAGGTTATAAGAATCTCGCTACTTGCAGGGCGCCATCATAACACAAACAGCCAGGGATTTAAATGTTCTAGATGTATCATAACACTACAAGGTTTAATTTAACCACGTAATTCAAAGCAATTAGGACTAGCGACAAACGCATGGTAACCACTGTTAAATTTTACGTGCATAAGAAAGACACAACTACTTTTTCCTTTCTTTTCAATTCTAAGGACACTAATCATATAGCCAGCATATCACAAGATTGTTCCCTTTTTCAACGAGTCATGTTTGATTTACAAATTTGACAGCGTTTTACAAAGATTCATTTGCTACATAGACATAGCGATACTATTGTTTATAATATATGTGGAGTACTAATGATGTTGGAACAGGTGTGTGCAATTCAGTTTTGAAATTAAACAGTACTAAGTAACATTGAGCACGCATACGATGTTTTGGTTTCGTTATGTAAATTAATATTTGCATATTAATCCTACACAACCCCAAAAGTGCAGAAAAATGTATTTTTCAGCAAAACGTTTACTCAAAGGAAGTACAGGCTAAGAGAAGATATATCATTTGAAATTAACATCAATCCCCCACCCCTCCCCCACTTAGTTGAAATAGTACGAATATGGTAATGACGTCACGGATTCACTTTGTGATAATTTATCCTACCTGTTTCACGAAACCTATATAACTCTGTAAACATGCTTACTTGCCAAAACTATTGAAAATAAAACTTTCGAACATTGAAATTATTGAACATTATAGAATAATATATTTACTATTTCATTTCCTTGACTCACGAAAAAACGATAAAATTATGAACTGTTTAAGTTTGTATTAAAATTATATCCATACCTCAGCAAGAATTTACTTTCGGTTGATATTGAATTCAATGCATAATATGACTGGTGTGAAACGCGGTTCTTTAAACACAAACATTTATGCCCACAGTAAACTAAGCCTCGGTCAGAAATATACTATGTAATTGACGATATCGAAATTCGGTAGTTGTAAAAATGGATTTCGTGTCACACAAAGTGCCGTGTTAGATATCCGTTAATGAAAAGTATGCCCATCATTGTCAGTAAATTTCGTTGCGTGTGTCTAAATATATATATCATTGTCTTTATTCATATTAAACAATGTAAACTTTATCAACTTATAATATATTAAGCAAAGCAAAAAAAAAAACGAAACAGAACACAGTTTACTGCAATTAATTAGAAGTATTAAACCTCGAATGTATACTTTTCTTCCTGTATTCATTCTTATTTCCTTTACCAAGCGTTTACTTCATTCTCTAATGTCGAACATAGAAACACGGTGGGAAATTTCAATTCTCTACTTTGCCAACTGTTACGTTTGAAAAAGATCATCCTTAGCTCCAATTACCAGGCTTGTTAACCTTTTCAAAATATATTTATTCTCATAGTCCTACATGCTTTAAACATTCGTTATTGTTATATGTGTGATAATACTCTATAACACCATTTTGGAGTATCTCTTGAGGACACTCGTGAAATCCATAGCATTTGTTGCATTTGTTTACATTTACGTCAAGGTGCAAAGTTTACTTCACACGGTAACATTCTTGAAGTCACAACGCAACTCGTATCGACTACAGTAATAACAAAACTAGGAACTGCATGCAGTCTATGGTACTCTGGGATCCATTATACAACGTCACCGTGATCTATACACTGGGTAAGTTCAAATCAAAACGTATGGTTCTCAATTTCATGTATGAGCAAGATGTGAATCGATGTCTTATTTTGTATTTAGTTTTGAAGTACTCAAAACAGTTTGTTTTAGCACAATCGAAAGGTATAGGAAAGCTGTTGTTAAACGTTACTTGGTTTTAACATGACATAAGAATAATATAGGCTGTCTTAGCTCTATACTCACATTTGGAAACATCATTAAGCTTGTAAAGGATAAGTTAAGCATATTTATAAAATCTTAATAACTGTACAAATTTAAGTAAATTTGACGTTGTCATTTTGCCTTTAATTGAAGGTAAAGAGGAGAAACTCCAATCATTACGGGACCAATGCCTGCAACAGTTATCATCTTGTTGTGTGTGAGCGTTACGTCACTACATGCGCTTGATTCAGGTACTGTTATTGAGGCTATTTTTGGTCTAAAAGATATTCGCTAATCTAGTACTTGTGTGTTCTTATTGTAGTTGTTGGATAGACGGAATTGAAACCGTTAAATCTGTTTAGGAAAAATAATACTTAATCTTTTGCTTCTTTCATTCTTGCATACACAGTCAGTGATAACCCTAGCTGCATGCACACGCAATATGCAATCTTAGGTGAAGGTGGACAGTTATCCTGTCGTTCATTCTTAAAGTATGAAACCGTACAGTGGTATTTCGAGAATGGAACCAAACCTGTCGCTTATCGAGTAAGAAATGTTACCCATCAATCTGGTAACACAGAATATTATGATGTACTTCTGGACGGCTCGTTGGTAATCACTAATGTGACTAGGGCGAATGAAGGTCTCTACAAACTCAGAATCATCTCGGCCGAATCAATAAAGCTCTACAATATCACACTGGTTGTCGTCGGTAAGAACTCTCCTAAAACTTGGTACAAGCGCTATTCGCCGAGATCTACTTCCTATGGAATACCAAATTAAAACTAGCAATTCGTTATAAGGTCTATTTGGTGACAAGTATTTTATAAATGCAATCACGTGATATCGCAATGCAATAACGTAATGATCAATTCATGCAATAACGTAATGATCATTACGAACTTTTGTTTAAGGTCAACCAGAAAAAAAAAATAACACATGGAAAGAAACGTTGCTAGTTATTTAAAAGTATACCACATAACAATATTATACTTTAATATTACAAACACAAAACATCCCGTATGTTAGTAAGATCAATCCAGCCCGGGCCACCCCACCCCGCCTCACCAAACTTACCCATCTGTCTACTTATTCATTCAAAATATCATCCTTTGTACAGTAATTTATACTAAGGTGATTTCTTCGTGATTGGTGTCACTTAAGCTTATTATGTGACACATAAATCCACCTAGTGGATCGCCAGCTATAAACGAAAACAAATTCCATAATGGAATCAAAACTAGAACTTAGCCCCTTCTCCCTACTTACTGTTAACGTTGGCAGTATTTTGTACCAGTCATTAAATATCCTCTTTTTTATTTTAAATCATGTTTACATGCAAAATATTATACAGCATGTTTTGTATCTATGTCATTTGCTTAATTCGTTCTTTCCAATAGATCCTCCGGATTTTCCAATCATTCAGATTGATGGTTGCAAAGCATACGAAGATTGTGTTATTCAAACGGAAGAGACCAACATTTTGAAGTGTTCTATACAAAATCTTCGCCTAAACGTTAACCTAACTGTAACTGACCCATCGCATATACTGACCTCTACTAAACAGAACGTAAATGAGACTAACGGAATCTATTCCACTTCTCTAACATTGAAATTTGACCTCAGCGGAGAACAACAGTGTCAAACGGATGTTTATTTGTTCTGCAGTACGAGTGGCGTTCTTCCTGAATTTGCCTCTGTAAGACAGATCGCAATTCGTTCTGGTATGGCTTTTATCATTTATATTTGCTTAACATTATGTACTCAGGGTAATAGTTAATTTCTTCTGGAAGCATTGCAAAAATTGTGTCTATTTTGAAAAAATTATGATTATCAAGCTAGGAATCATTCTCTACTCTAACAACAAAATAAGTTGAAAACATTCATGTGTCTGTTGAGAATTATCCATTGAGAATGCGTTGAGAATTGCTATTGTTATTATCCGTTGATTAAACAACTCTGATAACTTAGATAATGATCTTTAGTAACGTAAACTCTAAATTGTCTATCTCAAAACGAGAATAAATGTAGCATTTGTTTCCTTATTTAGATCAAACTTAAAAACCAAATTCTTGAAACTATCTGTTTTTGGGTGATTGATCCTACTTTACTCAAGATCCTTGTTCATTTTTTCATAGATCCGGAAAAGTGCTCTAAAGAACCGGGGCCTATATTTGCTCTGTCTGTGATGTTCATATTTTTTCTACTTATTGTCTTAGTGATCGGAGGTCAGATTATGGTTGGTAAGTTAGCATTCACCGTCTACAGTATTTTATATTCTTACAGCCGTGTTATGAAATGTTTATCAACTGACGAGCCTCGCTCATTTCCAAACTACATATAGCCTAGGATGGTCATTATCTACTTGAGACTGTGAAACAGCATTTCTATATTATCAGTTACTGTATAGTTTATTTCTCATTCTAGAAGTTGCAATAGTCTACATAGTCATTACGTATTTCCCAGAATGATAGTACTGTTATAAACAAATGCTTCATTCCTGTCCATGCTGTTAGCATATATACAACATATATCATCATCATCATCATCATCATCATCATCATCATCATCATCATCATCATCATCATCATCATCATCATCATCATCATCATCATCATATCATCATCATCATCATCATCATCATCATCATCATCATCATCATCATCATCAGTATCATCATCATTATTATTAATTTTATTATTATTATTGTTATTATTAATATTATTATCATTATTATTATTAATATTATTATCATTATTAGTAGTAGACATAGTAGTAGTTTTAACATATGCTGTACATTCTGTTAGTGTATATAGTATGGATAGTCATTATGTGTTATTTAGCAGGATATTATTGCTATTAGGTGATGCGTATTTTTTACTCACCTCCCGAGTATTGTACAGCTAACAGCAGATGCTTCACATGTCTCCTTCTGTTTAGTATATGTATTATGGATAATCAGTGTGTGCTTCTGATAATGTCACTGTAGCTATTAAAAAATTGTCGCTCATTTGGCAGTGATTCCGTGAGTTTTCAATTTACTAAGGTTCACGATATTTAACCTCTGCCTATTTTTATCGTCGTGTATAGCTTCAAACCATTACTTTCACAATAAACTACAAAGATTTGAAAAGAAAAAATTGTGACGAATGATGTCAAATTGATAGTCTGGGTGAATTTTAACTGTTTAACAGCCACCAGTCATGGACATCTTCTATAAGCTCGCTCATTCCACTAACAATGCACCTTAAGGCAAAGGTATTCAGTCGAATTGTGCTTATGAAATTCCTGGATTGTTCCCAACAGCCAGGCGAAAGGAGAAGAAGCGAAAAAGACGTAATGAAACGATGCAGTACAGCTTGATTCCCAACGAATGAATCTTAACCAGTGCGGTTGTTAACACAAACTTTCAAACGTTTTTGGTGTTTTACTTTTACATTGTTATCAACGTGATAGCTTTACAACCTGGTCCGTAGGTTTCTGAAACATATGGATATATATGTATATATGTATTAAATAGTGGCTTTATTATGGCCTCTTAGTTTTTTTTTTATTACTCATCAAGTTACAACCCTGATATTTTCTCAGTTGGATCTGAGATACGAAGAAATAAAGTTAACGGTTATATCCCCTTCAATCTAATATTATTATGCTTATGTTGCTTATGCCAGCAACAGTTCTCACATAGTTCAAATCACTTAAAGCAAATATTGATTACTTTAGTTGGCTTTTAACGATGTCAAAGACCCCATGCAGGAAACTTGAAGCTCTGAATATGGATCATGTTTCATTCGTTGACGTCTGTTTTATTTTGGACTATACCATTGATTATAGGTTGGCGTCGAGTTTAATAATTGTAACATTTTGGCATAGGTGATGCAGAAGACTTGAGAATAAAGACCGTAGTTGAAACTTCCACCATTAATTATATTTTGTCAACATTTTACCATATTACCCATTATAATAGTAAAAAAATAACACAAAACCAGGAAAATCTCATACAGAAGAAGTATACTTTTGAAATGACTCAATGACATCCACACACATACATACATACATACATACATACATACATACATACATACATACATACAGACACAGACAGACACACACACACACACATACATACATACATACATACACACATACATACATACATACATACATACATACATACATACATACATACACGAATTGCCCATAGAAATGACGGCTACGGATACCACGATATTCGAGAGTTACTGGTCAATTAAAGAGAGCTTTTTGTTGTTGATGACGGAAACAATGTAACATTTGGTTTGTCAGTTAAAGTTTATAGGGTGCAAAAAAACTTCATTCAATTAATCATATTACTTCCTTCCTCCGAACTTCTATCTACGTTGTGACAAAACTAGACACAGTTGGAGCTTCATACATTTTATTGACCTAACTTTTAGCTAATATAATAAACGTTTTCAGTTCATTGTCTTAAAAGTAAGATTCTAGAGTCCCAGCCCGCCTGACATCAGATGTCCAACAGTGAAATCCACCACCGAATGAATACGCAAATCTCATTGGTAGCTTGATGGTGGTGAAACCTAGCTTCTCAAATAGCCTAATGGTTGGTTCTTCCTGTTCTTCCACGATAACACGTTCCGTGTCCAACATTAAAATATTCGATGACAGCCACTGCGAGCAAAACCACGAGGGATGATCTGTGAAATGTTTATAATCAGATTTTGTTTACATCTAAATATCACTAGCGTGTTTTTGGTTGTAGCATAAGATGTTGGTAACAATTATATCACATTCAGGTTTTACCCAACTTATTCGAAACAAAGTATTCGTTAAGAGGTGTAAACATTGTTTTGAAGAGATTCACTATTATTAAGACGTTCGTTGTTACTTCAAGTAAAACGATTTGTAAGTACTTAGATGTTCTATAAAAAATAATTTTAAACAACTGTTTTACGATATAAAGGGAGTTTTGCAAAAAAAAGCAGTACATTTTAAAGGATAGAACGTCGCTTAGGGGGGTAAAATGCTGTTCATTTAAACCAAGCTACAAAATGTTTGACCGTCCCAGTCGGTCGATCGGGAATCTATCTTACCACGTGGGTAGGTCATCGCAACAACAAAGCTCTATGCCTTAAAGTATTGATTCCATTTCCCAATAAATTGCATGATATTGACAGTAAAACGAATAATTTTTACGAAATCGATAGCTCTGGCGCAGCCTCAACCGTAATATTTTCAAATTTTAGTCGTATCGATAATTTCCAGACGTTTTCTTATTAATCTACTTACTTCAGGATATCAATTATGAACGTTTTCCACCAGCCAACTGGCCGGATCAAGACCGG
>KN884138.1:160553-175178 GCA_000934455.1 Apostichopus parvimensis
ATAACAGCTGTGATGGTTATGGATGTATACCATAACAAAATTGTGGCTGTGTGACAAGTGCATTTTACCATTCATCAACTGATGAAGAACATGAACCAGCGTGATTTTATGTTTCTTGCTTTACTTTTATTTCCAATCAGCTCTCAATACAGATGGAGACGATGACATTAAACTTTCAATGGTGGTTCGCTTAAAATCCAGTGGTATGTTTGAATACTGGAGTGGTACATACAGCAATAATGACCAAAAAAATACAAAATGCTTCGCAAAAGTTTTATCCGGTAAGTCGTGTTGGATATATTTGCATGATTACAATTTCTAGTCATTTGTGTTACTTTCTGACTTGTATGTACTTTTCATATTTTAATTTATGTGATTTGCTGGTGAAAGCTCACCTACTTGTTTTTTTGGTAACTCTTGGTACCTTGTCTCTACTGATATAATTCAAATGACTGGATCGAAACACAACATACGTTGTCTACAGTTAATTGTTTGTTATTTCATTGGCTATAGGTTCAGCTACGATGAATGATGCAATATATTTCAAAGAAATGGCGTTTAACTTGAAGTTGCTTCGAAGACATCCGAATATTGTGAAATTGCTTTTTATCTCTCTTAAAGAAGGTAATTGTTACTTTATGTTATTAGTTAATCACATTGTGAACACATATCATTAAGTTGTAACAAGACATAAAATAGGACTGACTGAAGACTGGAACACAAAATTACCTCTCTTGTTTTTCTACCAATATCACTTTTTTATTTCATCTGTGCTCAGATTGACATGTCAGTCGTTTTTTTGCTTTCTAAATTTGTTTGGCTCCTGTGTAGTTCCTTATTCAATAGTATATGAAAATATGGAGTGCGGATCGTTGAGTGATTTCATAAAGGAACAATATCAAAATACCCATCAATGCCGCGAGAAATCAAGGAGTAGCAAATATGATGATGTTCTACAAAGACAGGTGCAAAAGGAAATGAGAGAAATGGTGTACTTTTCATCCAATATTTGCAGAGGTTTGCGTTTTCTTGCAAGACAAAAGGTAACATGCAGTTTTGAATTTGTTTTCTATTTACTTTATTTGATGCGATACGATAATATTCAATGTAAGTAAATTAATACAGCAGTAAATATCATCTCCCTTTGGACCTCCGATATGCTAAGTCATAAAAATACATTAATTGCACAACGATTATTGTTCCCTAATTTGAAGTAGTTAGAATCTTGCTTGAGTTATAGGACTGAGACACGTGTCTCATTTCTTTCAACACCGTTACGTAACATTTTCGTTGATTATATCGGTCAGGTTGTCATTCACATGAATCTGTTTCTCAAATATTGTTTATCCTCATATATATCATCATATAGAAGTAATGCTATAAGTGCCCGATAAACCCCAACTTTACTTATGATATGTGCTATAGTTTCATGTGCAAATTAGCCAGTGAATCATACTTCGTCTTTCAGCTTAGCAATCCTAAACGTATTCATTAAATTAGTACCATTTGCTTGACCATTGCGGTTATGGTATGGAAAACATTCCTCTATAATACATAGGGTTCTCTATAGCGCAGTGTTTTATTATTACTGACTTTCCTAGTTCTGTCATCCAGCTGTTTGTCTAAAGAAGGTGCTTATCTCCAGAATTGGACAATGTAAACTATATGACATCTGTCCTTTGAACACAGCTATGAAAAAGATTGAAACACTGATGAAAAAGGTAATTTATCAATTCTCTTTCAACTGTATTAGATCACTGTCAAAAGCACTGCATACCTACTAATTGACAACATGTATTTGATGACAGTCGTATTCAATTTATAGTAAGCTGTAACTCATTTCACAACAGTTTTGATTAGCATGTTTGCTTTCATTTTTTGCATAATAAATTTAACTTACTATTAGTAAATTCCAACTGGAGTGGTTCATTGTGAACACACTTTTTATAGTGTATTGAAAATCAGTTTACACAAGCTGAATAGCATGGTTGCTTTTTATTGTTTTTCGATTGATTGTATTCACGTCAATCATGACAAGAATGTACTTCAAACCACTTAGCTATGTGTGAACTGCATACAAACAGGATGATTGACAATATAACATATTATATGAAATATAAATAGTAACCTTAGTTAATTATTTAAATTTAATAAGAGTAAATATTGTCATTTTGGTGTTAATTGTTAATCACTGTTTGATGCTTATTGCGATTACTTATTAAAAATGTGTCTGTATTCTCAAGCGAAAACCTTATTTAAAACAACAAACTCAGAAACTTGGAATCATATGATGCGGATTTAGTTTGGTTTAAATCGTATTCACTGGACTATTCATAATCAATTTCGTTAAGAGATCACAATGGTTGCAACCACTGTCTCCTAATACCTGAGTTACAAACTGGTAAACCTAATCTACACATTTCAAAAACAGACCAAAAGGTCACCTTTACCTTCATGATCAGATCAACAACTCCTCCAAAGAGAAGACATTTGGGACAAACAAATTTAAGTTCCTGTCATTTTTTCGATATAGTGTAGTTGTCATCAAATGGAACGGTATTTTTCTGTCCCTTGATCTTCTTTTAACGGAAATAACTTTCTTAAATAGATTGATGTTAACATTCCAATAATTTTACAGTCATAATTGGCAAAACTCATTACCTATTTAAGGAAGTTAAGCCGCGCCAAATCAAATAAAGCATTATCAGTTACTGTTTCTGGGCATTTTCATACTAATGTGACATGTTTCAAATGGAATGAGAATTCCTTTATATCTTTGAGGGTTTTGCTTGTCATTAAACTTATGTTGACAATCAAATAGTCTATGGTGATGTATGGATTTGCTTCAAAAGGTAATCCTCTCTTTATTGGCAAAATAGCTGCTTAAATATACTATTCCTTATTTTATTCACAGGTTTAAAAGAACAGGGAGACAATCCACGTTCATATTTTTAATAAACCTTTTCATTGTAGTGTACCACTACACTGTGATGAGGTAAACCAAAAAATAAAGCCTTAAAGAACCAGTTTTGATAAATTATTAATTGAAGATACTATTCAATGTACTTGGCGTACATTGCCTCTATATTTGCAGGATCGTCCACCTACTGTATGGATGCCACCAGAGTCAATATTTCTTCATGAATATTATTCTGGAAGTGATGCTTGGGGATATGCTGTACTTCTGTGGGAATTATTTTCGCTTGGTAAGTGTATTCATATATATACTTAAAGTGATTCTGTACATTTGGAGGAAGGAAATGCATAACACTGTTCATTTAAAGAAAAATGTTTTAAGCTACTTTGCTGACAAACCAGGTTTCACCAAGCTAATTTTGCCCAAACGTTTCATTAATTGAGAAATAAATGATCAAAAGTAGCAACATATTTATCCGCTGAAGGCAGATTTCATTCATGCCTACTATGACGCCGTGTCTCTTTATTTCAAACAAACCAAAAACATATCGTAATGCATATTCAGTACAAATGAAGCTTTCCTTGCTAGAAGCAGCTGATCGTTGACGCGACTAGCAGACTATTAACAATATTAATAAGTGTGCAGAACCTAGCCTATGGTCACACATAATATACACATGGTATCACAGACCTGTTATCATTCATCATGTCTCGCTCACCAAGCATAATAATGTAACGTTATCAGAATTACTTAGGTCTCTGACTAGGCTAGTATACTACTAATATGATAAGACCTAGACTTCTACCTCTAGTACTAGTACGGCTACTTACAGTAACACTAAGCTAAAATTCTAACTGACGTTCGATGAAGCTAATCAACGGAACACTGATTATATTTATGATATATTCAATACAGCAAAAACCTCGCATCTAAAGTCCGATGATATGAAAATAAAGGCCCACGAGGCAGTTATTGTTACGACCACGAATGTGTGAGAAGCCTAAATTCATTGATAAACTCACCCCTGGGCGTGGTCTAGCTCTTCTAATGATATTTTTTTAATGCTGTCAAACTTTTACCGACGTTTTTCCTAATGGAAGTTTACATGACATAAGAAACACACATTTAAAGCAATATCTCATTTATACTTTACTTACTAGGTGAGATCCCGTTCGCAAAACTGAGCAACTCTGAGATCGAACTTCAGTTAAGAGGAGGTTTTAACCTACCACAACCTCTTTGCTGTCCTGGGGCTGTGTACGTCAACTCTCAATATATTTTGGAATTGCACAATTTTGCTAAAAAGGGCACATATCTACCGTTTGAGGAAAATATCTACTACAAAGACGCGTTGCCAATGTGACTATTTTTGAAAGTTGTGATGTTGGTTCAATATCGATGATTACTGTTTGGATTGAGTTTTATTTAATAAAAAGCTACGACGTCAACTCCGAATTACAGTGTACATTTATATCTATGATCCAAATTTTATTCCGCATTGCATATAACATACTTTACTGCAATGACAAAACGTTTCATAAGCTATACCATACTTTTGTTTACTTAGCTTTACAATGCTTTGTATTACGCGAAAAAAATATATAAACCTCTTATAATTTCAATCATTTACATTTGTATTTAAGTTTATTTCGGAAATCTGTCATTATACTAAAACTCAAATGACTATTCTTTCAATATTATTTTATTTTCCCCCTGCATTGTAGATATGGTATTATGCTTTCCTGTTGGAGCAACCGTAAAAGAGATCGACCAACGTTTAGTAAGATTTCTGAAAAACTTAAAGATATAGTGAATCAACTTGGACAGGTAAATTTATAGCGCATAATTAATCCACTCACGATATTTACGAAATCCGTATGAATATATCAAGATAATTGCATTTCTGGGATACCTTAAAAAGTTGTCTCATAATGCATGACATATTGTTTCACAACTTGGTGTGAAAAAAAAAATTATCAACAGTAAAAATTAAACGAAAGTAATTACCTCGCAATAAGCACATGCAGCATGTACTTTGTAACTTGTCATTACACTGGATTAACTGAATTAACAATTGTAACAAGCTATTTTTCTTTATGATACAGACAAACCGGGCGCAGCCGTTAGTACCCGTAGAGTTACATCACGTGGACGAAGCACACCAAATCGCAGAAACAGACGAAGAAACAAACCTAACAACTGGGACAGACTATTTCGTATTAGAGTCAGATTTGAAGAAATGAATAAATCTAAGGAAATTACAAATTTGCCTGACAAGGACAAGATGACTCATTCTGGTTACGGTTAGCTATGTATGATTGAACGTAAATTGTTTTACTCAAGACATCAGGATTGCGTTTAAATATTTTTAAACACTGTTGAAGGCATAACAAGATTCACACAATGTAATATATAACACCTTACACGGCAAGGATGTAGACACACTACGCTGTAGTTTTAATTAATTTTTTTTAAATTAATTTAATCGAGTTCAACTGTGAAGTCATTAAGCCACGTATGTTGCATTATTCTTCTAAAATTTTTTTTTTATCGGATATTTCAGTGCCAATACAGACTCTAATATATTGAACCTGTTTACTGAAAATAATGATCGGTTTCAGAGTCAACAATTTTTAACTTCCACATTGAATTTATGGAAAGATTAACAAATGGAAAGTAAAATGTTTCATAGTCTATTGGCAAAAAGATTTTAAAGGTTTACAAAAATGACAGATTCCAGACAGTACATATAACTGTATAATATCTCCCAAACATAACTTTATTATTTTTATTTTCTTATTTTTCTGGAGGAGATTGTTGTTATTTAGCAACGTCTCTGTTATATAAACCAAATATGATGGTGTGTTTTGTGTCCTCTGTAATGCAACTAACTGATCAATGCACATACCTATACAATTTTATTGCTTATATGCACTTGTATATAAACAGGTCTGATAAGAGGAGGAGTCCGGAGGAGATAGTATTGGGACCAGTGGTAAACCTGTGTCATTTTAATAAGATGCTTAAGGACTCATGAACCAAATCGAATAGTTTTTGTTTTCCCGGGGCCTGTCTGACCATTGTCACTGAGTATGGCTATGGGATATATTTACCTTGAAAATCTGCTCACTATGAAACTAAAGTTACTTCTGAACACAGTTTGCTTAAATAATAATTAATATAATGTAGGGATGTCCTTTAGAGTTTCAGTGTCTAATCAGTAAACTCGTATTGAAAGTATCTTCTGATGGTTACTGTTTTATGATGGAAATAAAATAAAACAATAGTACACTTGAACTTAGTTTTTTTTTTATTTGTCGGTGCAGCTGTAATCATTACACAAAAGCCAAGTGGTGACATTAATTTTAAGTGTGCTGACATAATCAGCCTTGTAATTATTTGTTTTCGTGTATTGTACAATATTGTAGAAATTGTCATGTGACCTTCAACATGCAAAGAATTTATATCGAACAAGTAACTTAACGGACTAATGTGCCAACGTTCTGTCTCTTACTTTAAGAGACAAACCATTTAGTGTCCCTAAGGTAAGACAATTAACCATCTGAACAGGTATGTACACCTGCTAAACAACCAACAATACACACCAAAACTTACGGGCGTGATAATTCTTTATAAATTCGCAGTGAAGAAATGTAACATTTCCTCTGTTTCTCTTTGTCGAGAAACGTGATTGCTACTTACAGATATAAACAAATATTTGGTTGAAACAGTACAATATTTGTTTACTTAATCAACATAGGAAAGTGAATTTCTCACTTCTTTTGTACTTTATTGCACCTTATAACTACAAGAATCCATATCACTGTAACATCGGGAGGTTGTTCCTTGTTATCTGAAAAAAAGGAAATACAGCTTAAAGGATTACCGTTAAAGAACGCAATAACTCAACCAGTCTTTCACAAAGTTGCTCTTTCATGCTGTCACTATATGAACACAAAACTGTTTCGTATTCAATTAATGACTAATTTCTCATTATTTTGTTACTTCAAAGCTGCTTCCTCTGTATCGTCTGCCTCCTCATTTAAACTCGTAGATACAGTACAGGATACGATTCTCCATACGAAAGGAGAGATTTAAGTTACAGTTACAAAAAAGAGTAACTGCGATATCACTTATGACGTTTTACAATGTCGTAACGAAATTTATCATTCCTTATTACTGTAGGTTCGGTGGACATATTTGATTAGTGATGATGATTCACCCGATACACACAGAGAACACAGTTACTACTGTTAAACATCGTGCTATAAATTGGTGGCATGTGCTATTATGATTACAGTAAGAAATGAGGATATGTGTAATTCAAAAACAACAAAAACAGTTGGATGCATTTGTTCGAATTACACATATCCCCAGTTTTTACTGTATAACTAATAGCATATGTTACCGAATTATCAGATATGTCAGCACAATCACGTTTTACTGTGGTACACAATTTTAACACTTACAGTAGTTACTATAATCTCTGTGTAAATCTGCTGGATGGATGAATTCATTCATACTCGTTTTCAGAAATATTTAACGAGGGCAGTGTTACTTTTTGTTCGTACGTCTCATTCGATACAAAGGCAAACAATGAGAAGGGACCAACACGATGAGGACGGTTATACTTATACTACACAGTCTCGGTAGTTAGGAGATGGCGTAAGAGGAACTTAAACGAAGACATATTTAAAAGCTACGCCATTCCGGTGTTTTCGACCACACAACTTTTAAAAAAATGGAAATACGACCTAATCGGCACTCATACACGGTAGAAGAGAATTCACATCCCAAATGTATACGTTATATTTTGCAAATTATTTGGCGTATTTCTGTTTAGAACATACGTTTCGCGCTAACGCCAATTCAAGAATACAGTTATAAACATTATGCGGGATTTCCTCGCATGCACTGTTAGTATAACGGTGCAGTGTAAGGTCATATCACAAATTTTTTTCACTGTGGAAGAGTTCTCTAAATATATTTTAATATATAAAATATGTGTTAATTATTTTTACCAATACAAGTCGCAGTTGTAAGACTACAAACATGGCATTGAAGCACAAACGACTTTCGCTTTTCTGAAAAACTTTTCGACTGACACTAAACACTACTTGCGTCTGTCCAGAAAACATTCTTACCATATCCAATTGTATAACTTTCATATGAACTGACTGAGCCTCCGTGTTCTAAAAACAGTTAATTGATACAGGTTACAAGTATCTTTTAAAATACAAGATACAGTAGAAAAGTTTTAAACAGTTGTATGTTAATCGGCACCTTTTAAAACTTGGAGTTGTAACTTTAAGTAGTTAACATGATGGGTTTCCCCTTTTGGCCCCACATATTTGCGTGTACATATAACATTATTATTCTCTGCTTTCCTTTGTGTCTTTAACAGTTACTATTGTATAAGTACATTAAAAAAAAACAGTTTTGTAATAGTGGACAGTGCAATGGAGATACGGCTGGTTCAGAATGGGTTTTCTTGTATTTAAATCCAGTTGCATTTGGGGCTTCCAAAAAGGTTCTTTTCCCTACATAAAGTTCAGAAATAATTTAGATTATGGTCCCCAACTTTGAAATGCTGTCCACGCCACTGTTTAGTGATCACTTAACATGCTGGCTTACATTCTCTGGTTGTCTCTACATATACATTGTTATACGTTTATGACCAATTAGAATAAACTAAAGTTACACGTCTCATATATGGGAAATGAGCCTTAAAAGTTGATGTAAATAAAGACATGCCGGTGGCCTTGCCGAATATAATGGGCTGAAAAGTGTTAAAGTATGACAAGCAACTTTTGTCAAATATGTGAAGTAACAGTGCGCCAGGTACTGCGTTACAAAATTTGTTTAGACATATTCCTACGATTAGTTAACAATAATGCAAATAAGTAGTACATATCGGTGCTTACCGCACCCAGCAACACAACGACCTTTTAAACCCTTGCATGTTATGATTGAATAACTTTATAGGTGTAAACCATATGTAACATATTAGTTGTATAATAAAGTACAACACATACTTTAATAGACGATGGACACGGACAAATATTTACACTGTGTTTTGTGTTTGGTCATCAACAGATATAACTTATCCTCCTGCTTAATATCTACTTTCATTTCAAAGAGGGTATGCGTTTCGGTAGGCTTTACAGTATATAGCATTGCACATAGGCCTAATAAACTCTCACACTCAAACCACAGTCTAAAAACCGTTGTTCGAAATCGCTGAAAGAAAACTCACGGATCAACTTTACAGTAAAAGGATTATTTTTTAATATTACTTGAAAAGCATTTGGAACATCGAAAGGTGAAAGATGGCTGAATCGATGTCAGAGCAGAATGTATTACCGGGAAGCTTAGGCTTCGTAGAATTGTCCGATTGTAAACTATACAGTACATGCACATGAAGGCTTAACGATTTTTTTTTACAAATATCTAATTTATAAGAAATTTAACCGAATATTTAAAGAAGAAATTAATCTGTATTGAAACGCGTTTTTTGGTTGTGACTTCTGTAGGAGCTGTATACAACGTCGCTTATGTTTAAATCTGCATTTGCCCAGATGGACGTCACGTTCACTACTGTTCAAAGTATATTTGAGATATCCATCCTGAGCGATTAAAATAAATGTCTTCTGTCAAACGCAACATTAGCGTTCTCATACTTTGAATAAAAACATGGAAAACTGTTTATCATTTTTTAAGGTAACTTTTAGGGGTAACCAGACAATTCTTTTAATTATTCTAGGCAAATGTTTACTCAGTTGCAAAACGACAGTAATGCGTAGTTTATTCAATGCCTCCTTCAATATGTACATGCTACAACGAAAGCACATACTGTATTGTTCTTCGAGGGTATCTTTTAAAATAAGTTACTTTCTATTTACAACTAGTATAGGCTTCACGAAGTGTTAATATTTATGACGTTATTTACCCACAGTTCGTCACGCGAGCCTGGATGAAAACAAAAGTAAAACCCCTCCACATATTACAGACAGAAGTAATTCGAATAGTTACACTGACATGTCAGACAAAGTCAACGAGATTTCCGGATTGAAGCGAATGCTTTAACTTTATCAACCGTGTTACTACATTCAGGCCTTACTATTGCCAAATGTATTTACGAAACTGGAAGAATGCATTCCGTCTCTACCATTTAAAAACAGTTGCACTGGCTTCCTTTCATGATATATCGTATTTTCTTTAAAATCCTATCGTTTTATCTATAAAAATGTACCAAATGCTGCTCTAGATTACCTTAAGAACGTTATTATTCTTTCTCGCCCTGCTACCCTGTTACTTTTTGTACTACTGGTACGCGCAAAGTTTGGTACTAGAGATTTTGGTTGTTTTCTTTCGACCGAAGCGCTGGAATTGTTACCTAGCCCTATCCGCATGAGCGGTAACATTAATATGTCAAAGGTCATCTTAGCACATGTTCTATTCTAATAGGGGCGAATTTTAGATGAAGTTTGATATGTAATTTACTGTATTGTTCGTATATTTCGTCATAAATAGAAGGCGGGCTATACAAATTCCGTATTCTATCTATTTATCTAAGTTTGTTTATACCTGTTCCAATCAACAACATGTATTTGCATAATACTAATGGGAAATGACTAAAGTATGATACATGCCAACTCTGTCAAAGGTGATTGTAATGTATACATGCTTTAATATAGCTTTAGTTTCATTATGACGGGAAGAATTGTGACGATGTCACTTGCACTTTTAATGTAAACGGTGATTTGTCGACATATGGCATAATGACTGTGCAATGGAATGTCAAATTTCTGATTGATTTCTTACAGGAGGAGTGTACATAGCTTGCTCAAGGAAATATGGCCGTTTCGAGTAACATTCTGAACAGCTTTGTGTTGCCGATATTACTTATAGGTAAGAATTCAATGTCTAAATATTAAAATGCAGGTAATATGCTATCGAAAAACAATTCTGTGTACTTGTGTGAAACTGTAAACAAGCAGGGAGTCACAATTACACGAAGTAATAACTTTTTTTTACGTTTAAAAGGAGCTGTATATTAATCCTAAAGTTTCACAACAATTGAAGTATCTCAAGTGCATCATGGTTGTGGGGCTTAATGAACCAAATGTATGTAACAATATGTTATAATTCCGATGAATTGTGTTTAGACAGGCATGTGAAGGCCTGCCAAATCACTCCCCTAAGAAGCACCAATACGCCTCCTATGCGTACCATCAAACTTCAGGCCTTCCACTACAAATATCAGATTATTTTATAGGGCCCACTTTCAAATGGCGTTGAGAGGTGTTGTGGAAGTCAAATAAACTTACCACAGTTGTGTATTATTGTACTTAATGTGCAATGATGTTGATAACGTTACGGGTTACTTCAGAATGGCAATAGTTCAACAGAATAACTGAACTACTAAAAATTGTTGCTCAACTTTGTTACATAAAAATATTCCTTTTCACTCTTTTCCAGTGGTTTTGGACATTTCAATGTCGCTACAAAACAATAGTAATAGTGGGGCGATTACGGATTCTATAGTGAGTGTAAAATTGCATGGCAATGTTTGCCTGATATGTCCTTATGTCTTCAACGCAAGTGCCGGATTGTCATGGAGACGTGGAGTTAACCAACCATATTTATTTAGAGGGGAGGCAAGAACGCATGACAATATTCAACTAAATTTGTCGATTAACAAGTGTGAATCGAAGCACTACGCAATGGGAGTGATTGACGTCACAGCTGGTGTCAATGATGGAACATATACATGTTGGAGAAAGAGTCAAAGAAGTGCGTCATTTCAAGTTCATGTCCAAGGTAAGTTATCACCCTTTCAAAGATTGTTTCGAAAAGATAAATATGAACATGAAAACATCTAGGATTATCAGGGTATCAATTTTAATTGATGGTACCTACACACTTATGAATTTCATGTTTGATGCTTAACTATAAACTGGGTGTTCAGAGACTTACGAATTTAATATAGATCTTCTTACTTTAAGCTGAGACGTTACTACCACAAAGTGGTATTTGACGATCTTCCCATCCAGTGAAAAGATGAATGATATTGTTGTCAAATTTCACTACATTGTCTTTTCTTTTTTTTTAACATTTACTTAGTAACACCGACAATTCAAATTGTTGGTGAAAGCGTGATTGTGCATCCGGATACAAGAAGGGTTCTTGCAGCTATCGAAGGTTTAGATGTAGAGATACAATGCGTTATATTCAACGCAACACTACCATTAAACGTCACGTGGTTACAGGACGGAATTTCCAAACGGACCGAATCTTTTCTTGACGTCACGAAACTACAAATTAAAAATTTGACATCACATTTTAAGTTCCAAATGAGTTTTGATGCTCAAATTCTTACGTGTAAAGTTGATGGTCCATTTGTAGAAAAGCAAGAAAGCAATCTGTACATCAAAAGTCTAAAGTCTGGTAAACCGGAGAACACATCAGGTGGGAGTTTCCATTATGAATTTCAATTAAATACAGTTCCAGTGCACAACTAAATACCTCAGTTAAACATAATCGATACCACTTTTTATTTTCTTTTGTTTCCGACAATATTCTTCTGATTTCTTCCTTTAAGTTTAGTTTCAAATTTGAGCCGGCCCCGTTTATCTTAATTTAATAATAGTTTGTACTTATTAGAGTATGGACATGCACTTACTACAAGAACATCGTAATTTATCAATGAACCATTTTCTTTACTCATTTATTGTATACACTTCTTCTGATAAAGGTAACAACGACTTATATTACGTCATCGTACCAATCCTCTTCACCATATCGACCTTAACGAGTTTACTGATGTACTGCAAAGTCCACAGTAAGTGAATGTACGCTTTCTCTTTGTTATGAGAGGTTGCATCCTTTAATTTTCTATTACCATATTGTTGCTCATCATTTTTTTTTATATTGAATATTAACCCAAAATACGGAATATGAAACGTTTAATTTGTTTATTCAAAGAGGAACCCCCCCCCCCCCCACCAACCAAATATTTTAACACATAGAATGACCACGATGGCTATTGAGAATGAGATTTAATAATCCCGCTCGTTGTCGGTATAAATTAGTAAAACATATGCTCTTGTCTCTGTTGCTTAATCTTCTGTAATCTAGTTTCTTTATTTAAGCCTTTTTCTTTCATAATTGACACTCCAATTCAGTATGGTAAATGGATCCTAAGAAAATTATAACAGATTATACCAAATCAAGACAGCAAAATAATTTCGAGTGGCAAGATCAGATATGGAAGCGCATTTACTTGGGGGGGGGGGGGGGGGGGGATCTTGTCAATGATACTGCACTACGGATTGGCAATTGTTAGTAATAAAGTTAATAATATTTATATATCTTTATCTATTTCAATATGAGTAACCATTTAACATTCAAGCAATTTTTAATGACCTTAAATTTACATTGGAGTAAATTTCTAAACGAACACCCCGTAAGAACACTTCGTCTGTGTAATAATTTTTTAACCGAAAGTGATAACTAGAAATAAATTACATCGGTATGACTTATACTCTATTTGAAGGATTGAAGACAGAACTCGATATGTGTTCATATATTGCAATAAAACTTTGTTCGTGAATAAGAAATAAAACTTGAAAGAGAAAATCACTAAAATGTCTGCTCATATTAAGTACATATAGCGAAAGAGAAGGAGACTCCCGGAAATCAAAAATGAAAGAAGGAATGATATAAACACAAAGCATATTAAAATTCAGCAAAGTAGCACTAATGAAAGTAACAGCACCACGGTAATCCGCTCATGCTATCAGATTTGACAGAAGGCAGAAAAGCTTGAATTAAAAGTAAATTAGGTTTCTATTACATTATATATTTACATATATACAATGATTTCTTTCAGGAACTAGATCTACGAGAATGGGAATTGAAGATAGAATGAAGTAAGTTAATGTTACACTTTGCTTTCTAGTGAACCTTCAATCAAATTTAACAATATATTTCAAAGGAAAGTTCAAACTTCTCAGAAAGCACACTGAGTCTCGTTTATGAACTTTTGTGCAATTTACAGTTTTCCAAATTGTGTTATTTTGGGTGAGATTTTTACCTATACTTATACCTCCTGTTATTCTAAATGTGAGCTATAATATATTTTACTTCTCCAATGGAAGTATTCAGGAACTTATATGAAATTCAGCATATTGTAGTATCATAAATTACGATTATTTGCATTATTCAGTATCTACTGTTATTCAATAAATAGTAAGAATATATTGATTTATTCTGCAGCCAGAATACAATAACGTTTACAACAAACAACACACATTCAAATGAAGAAGTTAAGTATGAATCTCCTGAAGATGTGGTTGGCGGTAAGTTTGGCGTTCCTTGTACAAAACAAAATGGGGATTGTCCATCCTTGGTCAGAGTTGGCGATATGGGGTTAAAAACTTAGAATAAATATAATTAATGTCGTTTGGTTATTGACATGAAATGGCTGAAACAAAATGTGTGTGATTGATGGAAATGAAGGAGTCTGTTCCGGGTTGGGAGGGGGTTGAGGTTTCAGGTGCCCAATGAATGTTAACAGTTGAGAGTTGATTGCTAAAACGATATATTGTAATGTATCAGAGGTTGTTAAATGATCGTTCGAATTCCATGATCAGTAACCGTAACAATATTTAGAGACTCTCCTGGCTGATAAAGATATTAGTAAT
>KN884140.1:44943-70470 GCA_000934455.1 Apostichopus parvimensis
TTTTTTTTGTTACCCCAGGCTCATCCCTGCCATCAGAATACATGCATAAAGGACAAGTAAGACCAAGCAATCAACATGAGAGAAAATCGTCATCAGAAAGACAGAGAGACTATCCAAGAGAAAACCTGCCTCCAAGGCTCAGTGGACAAAGAATGGCTCCAACAAACTCTCGTTCTCCTTGGGCACTAGCTGGTGTTCCTCAACCGATGAAAAAGGCCCCCATTACCCGAGGGAGAGGCAAGAGCAGAGATGAGCTACCCGTTGAAATCTCGAATCAGAGGAGCAGCTGGACAGCCGTACCAGTTGTGAAAGAGGATGATGATGATGCCTTCCTGCCCATCGAACAAGATGTGGAGGCCCCATTTGAGAAAGACTTTGTGGAAGATATTAAGAGGGTAAGTGGACATTGACTTGAACTAAACTGTGTGATACTGATGAACACTTTGTTTAAAATAATCTGTTTTTTTTATGTCACAGTTGAAAGCGCTATGGCAACAGTATGAATATTCAGTGTCTATTAAAGAAATGTTTAGAACTGTTTGTAATTGTCAGTATGGCGGCTTTGAAGTGTGACACAAAAGTCCTGTACCATGTTAGAGTACCTAGGCTGTTACTAACATTAGAACATTCAATGTTATCCAAACAGGCTGATCAAAGTACAGTACAGTAGTTCTTGAGTATTTCTTTGTTTGAAACAGTTTTTATATAAATACTGAACATAATTAACCTGCTTTTACTGGACATACCTTGAATGGCAATATCTCTTTCACAGTACCAATCATTACATTGTATGCACAGGGAATAAACATATAGTAGTTTATTTATATATAGCAGTTTTGGAGGTTCTGAATTTTGTCTCCTATAAAATACTAACTACAGTTTTTGTGTACAAATTACTGCTATACAGCTTTGCACTTATGTACCATTTTGCATAGCATTTTGCATAGCATTTTGTGATGCGTGACCAGAGCAATGATTCCCTGTATACCTATATTAAACCAAGTTTGTGTATGCTGTGATGCTTTAAAAAAGATTGCTTCATGTCCATAGGTCATACTGATAGTTTCAACTTACTGTAAATGGCAAAAAGAATTTGAATTAGCTTGTCCACCAAGATAATTGTATTGTGGAAAGCTGACAACTGGTGTTAATACTCTAAATAACTGTATTATACTGTACCTCAAATATCCTCACAGATTGTTTTCAAGGTCCGACTTAACTTATCTTGTTTCTGGTGACCTAATGACCTTTTGTTTGTTTTAGTTCCTATACTGTTCCTATACATTTCTATATCGGGTCAGTTTATTCCGTAAGTTAGGGGAACCAATTTATTCCGTAAGTTAGGGGGTCCATTTTGTGCCAGAGTTGGACGTCCCTCAACGCTATATTTTTAGCACTAACACAACTTTTAGATAATACAATTTTCAAGTGGAAAACTTTTCAATGGAGAGTTACAAAGGTTAAAGTTGTGTTTTGTATTATATTTACTTCATCATGGAGTCCTTGTCTTAATTTGTGTAAAACTGAAATATATATTTATCTCTGTTTAGGCCTAAATGGGATATCAAGGACGTCATGAACTTGATTGCCTAATTTATGGATTTGACTCATTCAAATTTAATATTTTTTTCTCTTTCTTTTTCTTCATCAGATTTTAGCCAAACATTCCAATGGGATATGGTCAATTGAACTTCCAGATGAATATAAGGTGAATGGCAAAGGATGTCACTTTTAAGTCTCTCTTGATAGTCTGGAAGAGAGGGAGCGGGGGCCTGGGGGAGGGAGGGGAGGGTGAGGGTTGTTGTGTAAGACAAGTTGGTTGAGAATTTGCATATTGTCAACAAGTTGGTTTTGGACGTCAAAGAATTTAATAAACTTTTAACAGCCATTTATTAGTTTGGGGGGTAACAAATCTGTCAGTAACCCACTGAATTGTGAAACAGTATACAAACCTTTGTATAGTATTTACTATATATTTCTAGTTATTATATGGTATATTATTAAGGGGTTTAACTGTCAACTGAACACACACAGGCTGCTGTTGTATTTGTTCATTCATTGCTTTGTTTAGTAGGTCCATGGTTAGTGGTTACCTAGGCAACAGCTGTCTCTTGAGGTCATGACTTGTCAGCATATTTTATTTTTCCCATTTTTTAACTTTCCGATTCTTCGAGGATTGTCAGCTTCCATGCTGCTTCTGACAGACTCTGAGCAAGGAGGTCAGAATCCACTAGCTTCTGAGTTCATAAAATTGAATATGTTATTGAAAGTTTAGTTAGGCATACAGTAGTTATAGGGTTTAATATGGAGTATAGCAACTTTTGACTAGTAAATTAGACTTTTGATGAATGTTTCATGAATGTGAGTATTTGTAAGAATTAAAGAGTGCTGTGAATGAATTTGGAGTTTTTTGTTGAAAATATACGTAATATTATTCATACCCATGCTGTGGCCAAGTGGATAAAGGTGGGTGGCATTTGAAGCAATGAGGCTTAGCAATTGGGGAATTTCGGGGTTCGATCCCCGGCTGGGTCATAGAAAGGTGGGTTTTTCATCCAAGAGCAATCTAAGTCATCCCATCTGAAATGACTTTCTAACTTGGAAAGATTCCAAATTTGAGTTAAAATGTTGATTGGAAGCCACCCAACGTGAAAGTTGTAATCCATAAGCCCTTGCGGGCTTCTCCCATTTTCGTGGTTGCTTAAGCATCATAAAATTAACTGCCTGATTATACCATGTAACCAACAGAACTAAAGAAAAAATGTTCCCTGGCTTAATAACAAATGCACTTTCTTCGTCCTCATTAAAACTTATTATATAGGTTTTACTGAGCAAATTTTTCCTTTTAATTGTTTGAATATTCATTTTAATATAAGTTTAACCAACTTCTCACTTTCTATATCTAAATGTAGTATACTACCCTTCGCTTTTGGAAAATTGTGACTATGAAAGTTATCCATAAATATCTGGTCATCAGCCTCTGTTTGAACCTACAGTTGACATATAGTATAAGACTGTAAAACTTGAAACACTAATTACTAGTTGCTATGGTAACATGCCTTTCCACATTGAATACTAGGAAATCATATTCATGTTGGAAACCGGACTAACCCTACAGAAACCATTGGCTTGCTCGAGGAGCATTTCCTCCCCATTTAGGGATCCTTTTTTAATTTTGATAAAACTAAGACATTTTACTCCACTATGTTTTCAGTCATGACCACCATTTATTGAAGTTAATTTTGATGTAAAGTTACTAGGCTTGATTTTCTCCATTTGATATTTTCTTATGAATTATGTAGAAACTGACTGGTAAGCCTCTGAAGATCTTTGCCATGGGTTATTTCAGCGTGGTAGAACTAGTGTCTGCCATGCCAGATGTGGTTACCGTGGTGAGAGAAGACACGAGTGACTGGAAGTTATACGATGCCCGAAAGAAAAAGAATGAACCCAGACTGGAGCCGTCATTTCAAGGTATTTCAGGGGACTTTAGACAATAATTAGAGGAATCTTAGGAAATGAACCCATCAAAGGAAAGCATTAAAAATTAATTAATAATCTAAATCGGAATTGAAAGAATCCAAATTATCTAGTGTTTGCCGTACATCGTCATTAATTATATGCAGACGGTAATAAATTACGAAAGCGTGACACAGTTGAGCAATACGACGATACCAAACATCCTTCCAGATTACCAAATTCAATTTCGGAGTCAAGATAATTGTGCTATGGGAACGTTTATCTGCCGTGTGGTAGGACTAGGCTAACAGCCTAACAGTAACATTGTTTATTTACTAAGTCACAACAGTTACATTAGTTTGAATCATGTATGTCTGTGGTGGAAGATGTTACAGACAACAAGAAACAGATCATTTGAAAACTGACCTCCAGATGATATTCTTTTCAATTTTGTTAGAACTAAGTGATTAGTTGGTCTGCTGTATATATTTTCCCTTTATTTTCATGTGATTTTATTTTTAGTGAAAGAAATCTTTAATGCAGGCTTTTTGTGTTATGATCAACAGTCTTTGAAATAAGATTGCGGATGATCATAGTAGCTAACACAACTTTCTAGATGACAACTTTAATTATGAGTGAACAATTTGTTGTTCAAAATGCAAAGAATGGTATGGAAAGTGTTTAATATTAGAAAGGATGTTTAAACCAGTGTTTGAAAAGTAACTGGGTAGGTCACACTCATGAACAATGTCAGTGTTATGTGATTTTAGTTGGGATACGTCAAGATCCGTCAACCCAAGAAGCTGTTTCAAACCGAGACCGATACCCTTAATCTTTGACCCGTATTGAATTGAAACAAATCTAACAGTTTGACTATCCCAGCTAGAGATTCAATCCAGGCATTTCACGATTTTGCAGATGATGATTTCAACTCAGAAGACAACACCCTGGAAGAGGTCAAGGCAAGCCTTCGAGAACTTCTGGAAGATTTTCGAGATGGAATTCTGTTAGAGGACTTACAATCTGCATACGAGGTACTGTAGATATCAATGTTTAATGGCATTGAAGACTCGCCCCAAACCGCGTGCGGCCATCTGAAAAAGTTTACTTTCTGTTACTTGCAAGTGACGTTTTGTTCGTGTCGCTACAAAATGCAGACACAGTACAGTAATGAAACGTGATACCTTGTAATCTTTAGCTGGACCAGAGATGTCCATCGCTGTATTGTTTGTACACTGTGCTGTGGGTATTGACCGCAGCTGTATGTACTGACTGTACACTAGTGTCTACTTACCGATGGTAGCAAGCTGTGTGTGTGTATTTTCTGGGATCAATGGTGGTGTCTAACACTTCTGTTACACCTCATTCGCAACTAGGTCAGATTACCGGCATTAGACATTTCTTTTTGGGCGAGTCTTCACACCCTTTAACTGTTTTGTCCATGTTCCAGCTTTTATGGTTTAATATCTACATTTTAAGGTACATTACATCTGTGAGCTTTGCTTCGCCTCGCTGGTAACGGAGATATTCATTATTGATAAAACTTCAGTCCGATCAGCTATTTTTTTCTAAGTTTCTCAAACGTCTTTTTATTATTTCGCTGGATAGTCTGCCTCCCCTAATTTATTCCCAAAACACAGTAGATGGTTCAATTAGACATTTAAATTGCTAAGAGAAGAACATATCATGCACTGAAATACTTGCTAAAGTTTTGAGCATGGGTGACCATTATTGAACTCTCTAGCATATTTGCTAGCAATAGTAATGACCTTTGTACACATCCTCCCAGTAGGTTCTCCTTTGTTGATTTACTTGTATGGTTACAAATGTAGGTTTAGAGAGTAGTGATCCATCACCTACCTGGGTATTAAAGATAATCAGTATTATGTGTTTATTAATAGATAATAACTGGTCAACATTCATCAGCATTCTTTGTTGAGAACAAAGATTTATGTTCAGAGAAAGTAGGACCATTTACTTGAAAACAAAGCCACCACCCTTACTTTCCTGTCTGATATATATGATTCATATATGAGGTATGAAAGATATTCATGTTGCATAATGTATGTAATAGCAAATTGCTCACCAATCATCTACATATGAATATGATCATATTATCACATTCTCTTACACTGGCTCATTAGTGGATAAGCAGTTTGCTAACAGTTTTGGTTTATTTTTATTTTGATCATATTTATCATGGTAGATTCCTTAACCCTAACCATTTCATTCCCAGAATAATAAAGCCACATTCTGCAGGCTAGCTTTCATTCATTTACAATGTATCGTTAGCAGCCATAAGGGGTATTAAGGGTCCTAGTCCCCCAAAACATTTGTCTGAACCCCCAAAACATTGTCAGAAAATTGTTTTGACTAAAGAATATTGTTTCTGTCTGATTTCTTAGAAGAGTATTGGGCTCACCTTGAAAAAGAATTTTAGCTATGGCCGTCGGATATTGCTGATAAGGATGGTGTACATAATCAACATTCTAGGCTGAGGATAAATCTGTATGTTTTTGTTGACTAAAAGAAATTTTCCTTTCCAGAGAAAGTACTCAAGAATCCTTCCACTGCAGAGACTAGGTTTCCACGATATTGATTCTTTAGTTCTCCTAATTCCTGATGTTGTTAAAGTCGTTTACAAAGGACATGGTGAGTACAGAAACTGTCCTCTGATGTCTTCTCCTGTTGAAAGTTCTTGAATACTTCTCCCAATACTGTCCTTCATGCCTCAACATAATATTAAACATACAAGGCAAAGTTTAGATGGTCATCACGTTGTCGGAGAAGACCAAATTTCTGTTCAGACGACCAAAATCACCTTTGGAGGTTGTCCAGCAGATCACTAGTTGTTTACATCACATTCAGATAGCATTGTAACTAGATACCCCCAAATAGGCAGAAAAAAATTCTCAAAACATTGCCCGGACATACTCCCCTCTACATGATCAAGTGTTATCATCAGGCCTATGGCTGTCCATTTAACTGAAAAAACAGATTTGAGAATAGTTTTTATTGAAGAAGACATTTTTGAAATTTAGTAGTAATGTTCCATTTTTCACAAGATCAGGTTTGTGATGTAAAGCTATATTTCAAGATAATAAACTTATTCAGAATATCATTAGTGTCACAGTACGGTTTTGGATATATCAGTGTCAGAAATAGCCACCGTAGTTATTCTGATAGTGTAAGACGAATCTAGAAGAGTACTGGATATTCAAAAAGCTTTTTTAGAAGAAAAAAACATTCTGTAAGGATTATGGACTAAAACAATGTTTTGTGAAAAATAAAGAAAGAGGTGCTTTTAATGTCAGTCTGAGAAAGTAACAAGCATCATCTTGTATTTCAATATGATCTACAAGGCTGACAAGATGGAGGGGGGGGTGGGTCAGATGGGATTACAGCCCCAGAGTTTAGGGTGAATTAATGGGCCTGGGCAAAAGAATAATGTATTCTAGAATGCCAATGAATATACCATATGATGAAGTCGCATCAAAAGATGGGTGGGTTGGCCTTCGTGACATAATCATCCTTGTGATTTGGCTCTGGAAGTCTCCTGCTGATGTACACATATGAATGTTAATTATCTGTTTGAGAAGTCCTGGCACAAACAATCTCATGATTTATTTCAACAGGGAAAGTCTATGCCTTTGCTGAGAGAGAAACTCAAGGCATCCCTAAGGTATGTTTCATCAGTCTTTCTATTTTACAGGTTCAATGGTTTCTTCAGCTGTGCTTTACATGATTGTAACAAATGATAAGAAAGCCTTTTTGCTTTGAAGACAAACAAGGAATTGTTTTTTACACGATTACCTCCCATATCTTAGTTCCTATATGATGTTGTGGTTGACTGTACTAAACTACTGGTTAACTGCACAACAGACTGCAGGAGAGGCTTTCAGGTCATGCAGCCTATTGAAAGTACATCACTACATTTAATTACAGCCTTAAGTTTAGGACTAATGTGTTCATTTGTAGTCCAAACCAATCAATGTGCAACCTGAGCAAATGTACAAATGTTTTCATCTTGAATATTTAGGATAACATTTCACTATAGAATAGTTACACTAGCCTGTAGCTTAGGCCCATTTGCATTATGAACCAATGCAGCCAGACTATGAAACAAGATTTGCAATAGTTTTGATGTATTAACCAAGAATGTACTAATACCGAGAGACTCTTTCATGTGATGTGTGTATGATACTTTGGAAACATTTTTGGTGGCATTTCTTGTTATTATCTGTTTGGTTCAGATTTCAGAAAGCAAACCTGTCACCAACTAACTGCCTCTTATTCATAACCCTAGCTTATCTCTGTATTTTTTTCTTCTTCATTTTTCACAGTATGATTCCAAGATGGCTATTCTCTGTTCCTTACCTCAAGATGCGGTTGGCTTCGGGTACAAGTACAGAGATTCAGAGATGCCTCTTCTTGACCAGTATTTTGAAGTCTATGTGTCTTCAGTCTGTACTCCTCATAAAATGACCATTCAGCTCAGAGATAAGGAACAGAATACAGCCCTGGAGGAGCTCATGGATGACTTAGAGTGAGAAACAACATTCTCTTGTCAGAGCTACAGAGAAAATTAATAAGATATTAAAATTATCTTGAATATTGGCTGCTTGTATGATTTGAGTTTCCGATTTTATCAGTGCTATGGTTGAGTGGCATTAGAACAATAAATCCTGGGATCTGAGAGATTGCTGTTTTAAGCCCTGGATGGCTAAACATTTTCATTCAGAAGATATCAACAATTTTCTCAAACGACTAAAATTGTAAATTTGATAACCACCTGACATTAAGTGGAGCTCTCCTACTAGATGCAAATTTTACTGCGAAAAACCGCCTTCTAAGCCCATCAGTAATTTGGAGTGTTGGATATTTTGTAAAAGCTGAAGAGTTGGACATTCTCATTCAACATTCTCTGGTTTCCATTTTATTAGTGCTATAGTTGAGTGGATAAAGAGATGGAATTGAAGGCATTTCACTTTCTTAGTTATTAGACTTTATTTCACTTCAGCATATGTGAATCAATGAATAGCATAAGCTGTTTCCTCTTGATTCAATCAACTTACCTCCCTTTCCTCCCTTCTTACATTTAGGGCCATCTACAAATACCCAGAAGGTGAACGTTATTTCTTTCCAACTGAATCAGCTCTGCTGTGCCTTATATCTTGAAGATAACAACTGGCATCGAGCCATCATCACCGGTGTCATTGATAATGACTTTGTTGAGGTATCACCTATCTTCAAAATTTGCCTATTTATCATTTTGCTTTTTCCAAAAACCCTTCAAAGCTTCTTCAAAATTGCTTTCTTAAAAAATTAATTGCAACTTTTTTTCTTAAAGATGGTCAGCAATTGATTATTACTGAATTAAAGATTTCCATTTATCACACTGAGACACCCTCATAGATATTTTCACTATTAAGTGAAGATTAATACGCAATTAATTCATGAATTTGCTGTTTTTTATTGGATCTTCAATGTTGTTGGTTGAACATATTTCATTATTTGAACTAAAGAGTACACACGTTCAAAGACAAATTGAGAAATTGAAAATTTGTCTATTTTTATTTCACTATTAATTTGAAATGGAGCAATCTTAACCAAGCTAACGAGCTACGGTGTTATGGAATTTAGTATCGTACAGCATCAACAAATTTATGAAAGTCAACTAAATGAAAATCTGTTTTAATTATCTTAAGCTTTTGTAATCCCAGATTATTGTTTGGGAGTTGTACCTGTCATATGTTGATACAAAACACTTGCAACATATTTCCAAACAAGTTTCCACTTTTCTAATATCTTTAAGAGAAAAAGTCTCATGTGCGACGGTAGATATTATATCCTTTGTTTTTGATCGTCGTTTTCCTTTCATGCCCTGTTACTGCACCTTTTTCTTTTTCTCTCTGTTTCTTTATCCATTTTTGAAACAGGTGTATTACATTGACTATGGCAGTACTCTTCAAGTTCCAAAGTCTTGCCTTAGGCTACTGAAGTAAGTTCTTGAAAACTATTCAAATTTTTGTAAAATGTTACAGAATGCTATGCAAACAAAGTTAAATGTTGTTTACCAGTGTAAGAGTGTTGTATGTTTCTGAATTCAACAGTTTTCAAACTTAAGCTACTGACAGCACATTGTAAAAATAAACACCAAAATTGTTCGGAAATTTAGAAATGTTTGTACTTCATGGTCACAGTGTGACACGATACTTTGGAGGAACCAGAGGTTCACTAACAGACAAAAAATACCTTAACGTTTTAGTGGTTTAGTGCATTTTTTCTTACTAGTAGATGTTTTTATGATTTCTTAGGCATTTAGTGAATTTCCTTACATGTGATGTGTTATTTTGCTAACTACATGTACCATCACTTACTCCTGTCACTCATTCCTGTCTCATATCCATCTTCCCTCTTTAGAGCTTGTTTTCTTAAACTTCCAGCAGCCGCTTTAGACGCCAAGCTTGCCAATGTGGAACCTTTGGAGGTACGATACAGATGTAACTCACACATTCCTGTAATTCATTACTGGAAATAATATATGACAACCATGGGTGCAAATCAGTCTTGGATAATGGTGGGGACGCGTGTCTGTTCTCTGATACTATCTAAGCGGAGCGCGACCATGGGTTCGCACGTATCGTTATAAGAATTTCTTTGGCAAATATACCTCCCAGATCGCCGGAAATAACACTTTTAAGACCCAATGATGCTCCCAAACCTCCTTAAGTTTTAGATCTCATGGCTTAGAAATTTAGCTTGGGGAAATACATGGGCAACTGCAGAAAAAAAATAAGGGGACAAATAATCCAAGTAGACTTTTGTATACGATGGGTCTGGGGTCCTCTCCCAGAAAACAATTATAGACTGCAGCAAATGCGATTTCCATCCTATATTTAACAACTGTGGATACATATAACAAAATGAGAACTGTTGCATGTCATTTGCACAATGCTGGATCAAACTGCGTCAAAGTTCAATACAGGGGAATTTGAAATGCAGAGTTTGGGCAAGACAAAGTGGTGGGGACACGGTATATCATGTCCCCACCACTGAAAAAATTGGTGGGGACTGTGCCGCTGTCCCCACCAGGATCTGCGCCCATGATGACAACCAAAAATACTCACAAATGTTGGTAGTGTTGGATTTATTTTTTGTACAAGCTTAGAACTGTCGCTGATTCTTATCCTATCAATAATTCAGATCTTATCAATAAATTAAAACATTCTCTGTTGATATTTTCAGGATAAATGGTCTTCTGCCTCACGGGATAGACTCTTAGAGCTGACTTCAGAGAAGCCACTCATTGCATACTGCACAGAGATTAAGGTAAGACCCTCACCGGAAAAATAACTGTAAATGAATTGGAATATTCCGATATGATTCTCCATACATCCATTCTTTCCTACATCTCTATATATGTTGTTAGAAACAAATAGTTCCCTGTCATTAAATCTAAATTAACATCTAGAATGTTGTCTGAATTCTTATTTTATCATGATTATAGTTCCTTATCTATACTACATTTCGGCAAAGCAGTTTCACACTTTCTTGTGTAAAAAAGTATATGAGTCATGAATCTAACATCTTCAGTGCTATATAAAATCTGTCTTTCACCAAAGAAATTGTATACAGTAGCCCCATATCTGATCTCTGCTTTGGACCGCACACAAGATCCATAACTCTTGGAGTATGGGCACTGCATTCTACAGCTCACAAAGTGATGCATCATGTTCCAACTTTAATAGCCCCCACCCCCTTTTTTTAATGTCTCTAAATAAAATAAAATGAGAGATACATTAAGATATTGTAAGGAAATTATAAAACTATAAGTTATGGATATTGTCAACTCTAAGCCCAAAGTTTTTGTCTCAAATTGTTTTAATCCAATTGCGACAGGTTGTGCTAAAATCATGTTATTGCGCATCCAAATATACATGTTTAAATGAACAAATGCAAATGTCTACAACTCCCTTTCTAATTATGTAATTCAGCTGATCATCTTAATTCTTCTCATCTCAATTTTCAGAATAAAGTTCTTTCACTTTTCCTTTGTGACACAACAACAGAAAGTGACATCCACATTAATGACCTGTTGGTACAAGAAGAGTATGCCAGATTCGCCATTCCAAAAACACCTCAGGTAGTTCATAGGTTAAGCTTGCTATTGAAATAAAAGTGTAATCATTGCTAGTTTTATTCAACTAAATCATCGGCTTAAAATAACAAACAGTTGTGAGTCACTTATCCATTTGCTTTCCAATTATCCTGAACTGAAGGCAGTGATTACCTTAGTACCCTAATAAGGCAGTGGTGGCATTAGATGCAATGAAACACAGTATCTGCAATATTGTGGGATTAAGCCCTGGCAGGCCAAAGTAAGGTGGTTTTGTAATCCAGGAGTCATTCACAGCTTTCCCCATTTGAAATGGTCTTGTAAATGGTAAAAACTCCAAGATGAAATAAAACTGTGAGTTGAATAGCCACCTATAATGTGAAGTGTAAGTTACAAGACATTTGGTGTCTCCCATAAGCACTTGTGACTTCTTAAAGTTGTACAATAACTGCCTTTCATACAGATATTTTAGTGTACTCTCCTAATAGATCAGGGTTGACTCCAATTTTTTACATTGGTGATTTTTACCATTAGCATTTATTTATAGATGTCAATCCATTTCAGCATATTTTATAGAGTTGTTTGAACCAAATTATATGACTGGGTCATGTGGCAAACTTGTCTGGATGTTATAAATTAAAATCACTGATATGCACTGCATTTTTAATCTAATCCTGCTTGATGCTATTTTCCTTGCTGAAAGTAAAGGAACCTATGTAGTCAGGTTGGTGTGTTTGTGTGCGTCTGTGACACTTGATTGGGTGGGTCCATAATAACTCAACAACTGAGCGATGGATATTTGTCATACTTGCTGTGTAGATGTATTATAGGGAGAAATTTTACTTTAACCTCAAATGCATTTTTGGACCATTTAGGCCAAATTTTATCCTGCCCAAATTTTGGGGCATGGGCCAAAAATTATAGACTTGCAATGCCTCCACAACCTTAAATCGGATTGTATCCCCTTGGAATACACTTGGAATACAGTTGTTGATTAATAGCTGGTACATGTGGGCATAAATATTGTGATACTGGGTGTTGACATTCAACACTTAAATATTCCACTTAACGAGGAACCATAGTGGAACCATAGAGTAAAGAGCTTAATGACAACCAGTTATCTCTTTTTGGTTCCTTGCTGAAAGCAAAGGAACCTATGTATTCAGGTTGGCGTGAGTGCGTTTGTTTTGTATTCTGACCGAGGACTTGAACAAAAGAATTCCAGGTCCTCAGTTGAGATTTCTAAAGAATCACCACGTCCTCGGAAGAATTCTATTGTGTGGGGTATTGTTAAGGTTAGGGTACGTGGATTTGAACAATGGAAAATACAATGGGGTCCTCGGTCTGAATGTAATACAAACATGTTTTTGTGTGCGTGTGTGTATGTGTGTGACGCTTTAGTTTGTATGCACGATAACTCAACAAGGTAATGACCGAATTTCGTCAAACTTGGTATGTTGATATCGGTAGATAGTCTTCACACACTGATGTGTGTTGCAATTGATATCATGCATATTTATGAGGGGGCGGGCTTGGCAATTTTTTGGTATGAAAAGTTTGTATGCACGATAACTCAACAAGGGAATGACAGATCATTACCATACTTAGTGGGTGGGTGGCCCATAGTGAGTAGATGAACCCTATTGATTTTGGTGCTCATATCATGAATATTAATGAGGTAATGGTGTTAAACGTGTAACTATAGTGTACGAATGTACAGAACAGAAAGATGGGCACCGACGGCAAACAAAAAGAGCACGATGGCAATTTGTTTGCCGTCTGTTGAGTGTATTTTACAGGGGCACAACGGCAAGCACGTCGCTAACTTCAATAACTAATAGTGAGTCTGATGACTTTGATGCTCATATCTTGATAATTTATTTATTTATTCATTTTCAACTGGTATTAACTACTGACAACCATCATTTGGAATATCACCAAACTTGGTATGGTGATGTTGGTAGATAGCCTATACACTTGCTGTATGTTGCAATTGATATGATACAAATTTATGATAGGGCAAGGCCTAGCATTACTTTGGTAACAAAAGATTGTGGGCATGAATTGCTGTTGTTGTATTAGGGTTTTCTTAGATTATTTCCCTATGAATGGAACTAATGAACAGCAGCAAGGAACCATGAAATGTTTTCATTCTGGTTATTTTTATTTTGTTTAACAGACTCCTAGTCAAGGTAGTGAAGGAACATTTCAAAACATTTCTGGATTTGATCCATCTGACTTTGTGACCACCGTTGAACAGATTCCTGGCTTGGACCAGGTCTCTGAAGGAAGCCATGATGAATATCCTAATGAGATATATCCCACTGATGGAGATGCCTCTGGGATAGCATTCCACCAAGGTTTGTTTATTCAGTGAATTAATCTTATAGGTTCTTAGTGTGGTCACATCCATTACTTTAATATTAGATGGGCCAAATATATGTTATAAATGAAAGAAATAATGACCACATTTAACCAGCCATGACCTGAACCATGAACTTCCCAGATGATAGTTTTATCAGTGTTCTTTGTAGTGGCTTGTGATTTTGTTTCACCTTTGCTTAGAAAGAAACCAAAGACTAAACGAAGTGCTTCAAAAGGACGTATGGTATTAGTGTGGCAAACAATTTCGGTAAACAGTACTGTCAGTGTCATATCTATTTCTTCATAATCAACTCAAAGAGTTGTCGTAGTGTGTTCTATTGTGTCATTAATTAATAAACCAATGGAGGTACTGTATGGCTCGAGGTTTTTCTACTAGCAAACATTTAATAGTATGTTTTATACTGCTGTTGGATCACAGTTCTTCAAAAATATCATTGGAGGTAATCCTTATGACCATTTTAACAATATTGACATTAGACGGATATTGCAAGCATTGACTGGTATTAAACATGCGTACCAATGTCAAACATGCATACCGATATCAAACATGCATACCGATATCAAATATACATACTGATATCAAACATGCATACCGAAATATCAAACATGCATACCGATATCAAACATGCGTACCGAAATATCAAACATGCATACTGATATCAAACATGCGTACCGATAAGCATCTATGCAAAGCTGTTGACATGTATCCATAGAGTTTCTTAAAAAAAACCTAAATGACAGAAATAAGAAACAGTAAGTAGTGTACTTGAATAGTTGATGATGTCATTGTCAAGATGCTGGCAACATTTTCTAACAAAGACAGAATTTATTAAGTTAAAGATCTATTGGTTTTGTACTCTGTTAGTGACAGAGGCAGGAGACCACAAGGACGAGGAAGAAGAAGATGAAGATATAGAAACTCAGGAAAGAAACGAGGAAGAAGATGAAGCCATGATAGCTCAAATGAACGAAGAGTTGGAGGAGATGGGAGGAGACAGCCAAAGTGACTCAGAGGTAGAAAAATGCTTTAGAAATCTCAAATGTATAAATATGTTCATAAAGGCTTTTAGAATAGAAAAGATTGTTAAGTCATCACGTCAATAGTAGGATGCTGATGGACTATCATAATGTAGCCAGGCTTGGCAGAACATAATCCTTTGGATTCTGCAGTTTCACACAAAAGACCCTTGCAAGTCTGTTATGATAATTTCTATGGTTTGATGATATTGATTCAGCCTTGCTTCAGAGGAGCTTGCAGCTGCTGCAGCATTTCTTTTTAACATTGTGTAATTGCTGTACATAGAGGTACAATCTTGCATCAAGTAAGCTTCCTCTGTAAAAATGTGTGAACATAGTTAAGATTTGCCTATTCTAAAACAAACATTTGAAAGGCAGGTCCCTTAACCACCCCAGCTATATCTTTTGCTTGACATGTCTCTATTCAGAAAATGACTACAGGTGAAAAGGTAATGGAAAATAAATATGTGAATTGAAGTCTACCAATACTGGCTGTGTCTGAAAAGGCCCATTTAATACTTAGCAAACAACTGCACATTATTCCAGATTTCACTTGTATACTATCATATAATAACAAATTATAGCATTATATAATTATAGCATTGTTTACACATAAAACTGCAAAAGTTTATACATCTCTGCACCCTTTGAAACCTTTGCATTCAGGCTCTCAGACAAGAGACCCTAGGATTTCTAAGAAAATTGTCATAAACTGTAACATGAAATTAAAAAAAATAGTCAAAAAGATGATGAGTAATTAAAAAGGAAAACATCGTGAGTATCCTGGTGACATGTACAACAGTAGTTAACATGACACATGAAGGACAACTGAAACAACACATGTTAAGGTAATTAGCGCTGATTAGTAATTCCCTATTGTTTGCAAGTCATAATTCATTGAGTAAATTATTAATATGGTGACCTGTTTATGATACAGAAAACATTAAAAAAGAGCCAGCTTAATATTATGATTGAATGAGTTAAAGAGAACAGAAACATTGAGTCATTGTAAGCTTATAGAGAATGTGTTCCCTTAGAACATATAAAAACTGTCTTCTGTATATATCTCCTTAAAAGATTGCAAAACTTCAGATTACCAGCCCTGTCATTCACCTCTTATATTGAAGTTTTTCAAACTTTATTGGAGTACTCCAATAAATTAAGTAAAATTATCGTCGGTTTTGTCCTTTTCACAGGATATGGAAGAGATTGAGGAAAATAATCTAAATTTAGAAGACATATTGCTAACTATGAAATTCTTGGAAGGCAGAAGGTAAGTCACATGTATATTGTCTTTCATTTCATCTCTCTTGTAATTGTATTAAAATATAGTTCACAATCTTTGAACATATCTGATGCCAGATTAGTTATTGTAGTAAACTACTCTTTACAATGTAACCATTAACATCGATGAATCAAGAGAAATGCTGTATAATGTTATCAATTTGTAACAGCCGCTAACATTCTAAGAGAAGAATGAATGTTGGGTAATGTTTGCAGAATCTTCTACAAATAGCCATATCAGCAGCAGCTTCTGGAATTTATACTGATGGATCAATAACAATGAGCAACATCGGACATTTTTTTGTATATTTCTTTTCACAGAAAGAGGTTGCTAGCTGTGTTATCGTCAGATGAAGGTGTCAATGCTGTCGATGATTTGGATGAAACAGAGACACTAATTAGACATTTTGAAGAAAGGAAGACAAAAATAGGCCAAAGGAAGCCAAAAGGTTTGTACGTTGCAACATAAATTGTAGAGAGAATGTTTGTCTAAGACAGTGTTTCTTAACTTTTGCCAGTATTCTCACCCTTTAGAAAATCAAATAAACTGCACTCCCTTTACCAGCTGTAGATGAACTTAACGTTTCAGGAAATTTGTTTTTATGCCTATAGCTTCGGGCACCCACTGAAGTGTATGCACCAACAGTTAGGAGAGACTGTCAGTGGTCTAAGAGAAAGGGACTTTTATCTCTCCATCTTATGTTTCTCTCTGGAATAATCTGCAGCATGTTGCTTTTTTAAACCATTTTTATCTCAATACATTACATGTATAGAGATATTGTAACAGTAAGTGGGACTCTCTCTTCTCTTAAAAATTTTTCAGCGTCTTCATACAAAGTTCTTTTTCTCTGGAATTTCCAGAGCAAGAATATATCATATAGACCAACAAAAGTTACTATTTTTTATTCCAGAATTGTATCTCATTCTATGACTTTTGCATCGATTTATGTCCAAATCGGGCCAAATCGGGCTCAAAAACCGTTTTGCAGAACCATTTTTGCACACGCTCCAAAACTTGTTTGTAGGGAACTTTTGCACACGTTTCCCTGCTCATTTGTCAATTATTATTCGATGTCTATGGTTTATTATGGGCACGTGACATATTACTTCTCAGCGATTGGTTTGTTATCTGCTGTTTTATGTATTATGAAAGAGAATAGAATAGAATTGTCTTTCAACAGTGGTATCGTCTAAGATAGGGTCCTATGTATTATATATTTTATTAACATTTTAAACTTTCATTTGTTGTTTACAGGTAGGTATGAATAGGAATTTTACTACCTGTATGTGACATTTTATGGCTTTTATTTGCTTTATTTGATGTTTAAATGATTTTTCTTTCTTAAAACAACACTGAGCTGCCGCCCCTACTTTTAGTAAAAAGGTCCGTTTTTGATGATTAAGCCCCGCCTCCAAGTCTGGTTTGTAGCAGATTGGCTATGACTCGTGACAGCTACATGTTAGATATACGAAAATGGCTACCCTCGCGACCAATTTTCTGTACTGTAGTTAGGTACGCGAGGTGTAGTGTATTGCATGCTAATTACATATACACATTGTGTACTGCTGAATGCTACATAGTGCATTTAATTTATATTAGGCCTTCGTTTTTGCGATATCCATTTAAGGATAGTTCTGGTGTTCAGGTAGCTTTTCAGAGCAAGGGCCATGATAAGTTTGTTTGATTGCCCTTCATGTATTTTTGTATTATTACGTTTACACATTGTTGTACTTCTGAAGGCTACTTAGGCCTATGCCTAGTGCATTTAAAAAATATATATACCTAGCCTAGGCCTATTACTGTATTAGGCTTTCAGTGCATTAGTGTATTCAGTGTACTGTATTAGGCTTTCCTAGGAAGGACCAGGGTAAGTTTGTTTGATGGGTACGTATAAAAGAGAAGCCGGCCATAGCATCACAACTTTTATAAGACTATAAAAATTGTCTAAGGTTATGACTTATTTATAAGGATTTAAGATGTATAAGGTTATAAGAAGTATGTTTAGCTTTCTTTTGAACCTGTGATGTTTGACATCAAATGTACAAAGAATTAAAATAAACTAACAAAATGAAGAGGAACTGAGGTGGCTATTAGGGGAGGAGGAGGCCACCCATCACTTTCAAATAAAAACTTGTAATCTTCTTTTACATTATTTTTTCCAAGTCATAAATCCATGCAATCTTCATGTCAGAAAAATTGAGATGGAAAAACGTGGGTTGTTTTGATACTTGGAAGTGGACACAGTTTTGATGGTAGTCACCACTTCAGTAACATACAGTAGGTCGATAGGCCCAGCTCTCAAGGTGGGCATCAAGAATATGGTCGAGTTGTTCGCCTCTTCTAATTTGGCCATTGTCATTGACGTCAAACTATATGACCAAAAAGTCCAACAGAGACTGACCCAAGATGAAGGATACCACATGAAAAACAAGTTCTTAAATATTCTATGACATTACTAAACCTTGCAACGTTGTTCTTTCGACAAACAGGCAATGAGCGCTAAAGGCAACACTAGCAGGATAAAGTGTAACCTGCAGAGACTATTCGTGGCAAAGTAGCATAAATGCAAGTTATATATTTGTACCATGATTGATATTGATAATTGCAGAGACAGAGCAAAGATTTGAAATTAGGATTCAAAATTAAAACTTCCAGTATTGAGATACTGCGTCATTGATGCTCTTGTTAAGTCGATGCTTTAAATGAATTTTGGGAATGACATGTACCAAGAAACTTGATGATTTATGATTTACTCATCAAATTCATTTCAAGAAAGTTTTATTTTGTTGTTCTTGATTTCAGAACAAGATGTCATTACATCAAAGCCAGAAGAGTTTCTCCCCATAGAACCAACCAGATCATCTCAGTTACAATCAGAGCAGCCAGGTACCATTCCTGAAGCAGTCAGCAGCAATCAAGAGGTTTGTTCATCTTCCAAAGCCGAGGATGAAGAGATGAGCTTTGATGTTGACAACAGATATGGACATGAAGAGTCTGATCTAGATATCGAAGACCAGACAACAAAGAGCAGGGATATTGATGAACATGTAGATAATGTAGGAGAAGCTTTAACAGCCAAAGTAGAACAAGATGCTCATGAATTTCCAATCTTAGAATCGCAGGAAACAGAACAATATATTCCCGAACGGTTGCCTTCAAAGCCAGTGGTAGATCCAGCTACTCTGAAAGATCTTGGTCAGATGCTTCGCAGCTCTCTCAAAATATCTGCGGAGCCGTTTCGATCCAAGCAGACGGCGGCTATATCCCCATTCCGTAGACCTGTTGCTCATCTTCCTACATCCCCAAGTGCCTTTCTGGATAATAGAGATACGATGCAGAATGTTAATACAGGCCAGCAGGGTGGCTATCAAACTGATAGTGTTATGGAACAGCAGATAGGCATCAATGAAACTTATGATCAAATGTTACCTGTCAGTGAGCAAAGTCTGTATCAACATCAAATCCATGGCTACCAGGGACAGTACGTAACACCACCATTTGTGGAAGGACATGAGTACTATATTGGAATGGGTAGAGGTCTTCCACTTCCTCAGACCAATCCACAGCTGAACAATCCTGGATATAGTAACACAGTTTTAAGAGAACCTCAGCTGTATGGAGAAACATTACACAATAATCCTATGAATGCCCCAGACATCCCACGGATGGAACCCACCAAAATGGATCCAGGAGGCTTGAAAAATCCTCATATGGGATATTCAATGCCAGGAGGGGGACCTCCAAGACTGATTATGGGCGGACCTAGATTTGATGGATCTGGCAGAAATGGTATCCCTGGTATGGGATCACAGATTGTTAGACACCAAGGTGTTCAACAGTTCTACTCAGGTGGACTGGAAATGAGACATCCTAAACCTATGCAGCCACCAATGAGAAACCCTGCCCCACCCATGATTCGAGGCATGAGGGTCCCAGGACCACCAAGTGTCATAAGATTCCAAAATCCTGGTGCACAAGCTTTGCCAGCTTTCCACCTCTCTGGACCCTCCAACTTCAACAGTATGCCAGGAAGTATACCTTTTCCTCCCACAGGTATGGACAACATGCCCAACCAGACTCAACATGGTTTGGGAGGTATGAACAATATGTATGGTGCACCTCCACCATTTAATGTGGGTAACAGAATGTATGCAACTGGTGTAATGGGTAGAGGTATGGGAAGGGGCACTTAGTGATAAAGGTTGACAGATAGAGGTGTAATCTCAACCATTTGGGTGAGAACAGAGATATTAACATGCAAGAGGATGCCTATGTAGAATGGTCAACATATGTGTTTAACACCTTTGAGTATAGGCTGAATTGACACAACTTTGCTGTAAAGCTGTTAAAAATAAAGCTGTAAAAAATCAGTTAACTTCAGAATTGGTCTGTAGTGAAGCTAGGTCAAGGCAAGGCAGTTATTATATTGGTTGCTATTGTCTACATTGTCCTGTGATTACCAGTTTATACTTTACACTAATACAAGCTGCATTGATGTGTCTCTGACTGCTTAGAGAATGTTTCCTTCAAATTGTCAAACTAGTGTGATGACAACCAGTATGAACTCAAAACTGACACTAGGTGGATTTATATCTTTGACTATAAAATGGTCAATACTTGGTAGGTATTGTCAAAACAGTTTTACAATAACCAGTCTAAGCTCCATGCTGATACCAGACAGATATGTTTCTACCACTTTTTAAGCATTGCTTCGCCACGTTACAATAACCCTCAATCTGAGACTATTAGTATACCTACACCCTCATGGTTATCACCCATCAGATCGATTTATTACTGTCATATTGGATAATAAATTTATTTTATGTTGGGTTCATATAATTACAGATTAAGAAGCATGTAACTCCCTGTTTTTAATTTTTAATTGTCTGGTAAGAAACTAAAGTCATACTGAAAATGTTTGTTTTGTAAGCTCTAAGTGTGAAGGATCATAAAAGATGTTTATTTGTTGATAAGTTTTAATGCTTTTTTTCATGTTTGTATTCTTTCATTTTTTAAACCATTTATATGTAATGAAAAAACATACAGCATAAATAAATCCAAGTTCAAAGTATTGATATTAATTTCTTAAATTCTTCTTTCCATACAATGTCTATCGAGTGAATGATTTTATAGGACTTCACATAAGATGCTCCTTGCCGAACTCTAATGAAAAACTTCCATAATTATAAAGTTTGGAAAACATTGTTGCAACTGACAAAGTAGAGCAACTCACAGCGTTTGGAGAACTTTGCATTATTTACATCGGTCCCTACAGCCGAGATGTGATATTAGTAAATTTATAATGAAAACGTAGATAGGCTGCAGTCCTTCCTTTGTCCATTTAAAGAATGGACTATTACGTAGGAGTAACATTTGCATTCCATTCTAAAATATTTTGCAACTACCATTTCTACGAACCACTTTTAACTATTTTAAGGCTTGCTTGGTAAATATTATATTAATTGCAAGGAAACACAGTTTTAAATATGCTTTAAGAAATAGAAACAAATCTATGAGCCAGGCTTATTGGACATAACTTTGGATCCAATTTTCGCTAGTGAGGCCAAATTCCCCTTCAGTTTAGGCCCTTAGCCTTATCTTGTTGATGCCCTTCCTTAGCTTGTTGGTACCCCTCCTTATCTTTTTGGTACCCCTCCTTATCTTATCTTGTTGGTACCCCTTCTTAGCTTGTTGGTGCGACTCCTAATCTTGTTGGTGCGACTCCTTATTTTGTTGATAACCCTCCTTATCTTGTGGGTACCCTCCTTATCTTGTTGGTACCCCTAATCTTGTTGGTACCCCTCCTAATCTTGTTGGTACCCCTCCTTATCTTGTTTGTACCCCTCCTTATCTTGTTGGTGCACCTCCTTATCTTGTTGGTGCACCTTATCTTTTTGGTAATCCTCCTTATCTTGTTGGTAACCCTCCTTATCTTGTTGGTACCCCCTTCTTATCTTTTTGGTACCCCTTCTTATCTTGTTGGTACCCCTCCTCATCTTGTTGGTACCCCTCCTTATCTTGTTGGTACCCCCTCCTGATCTTGTTGGTACCCCTCCTTATCTTGTTTGCACCCCTCCTTATCTTGTTGGTGCACCTCCTTATCTTGTTGGTTATCCTCCTTATCTTGTTGGTAATCCTCCTTATCTTGTTAATGCCACTCCTTATCTTGTTGGTACCCTATCCTTAACTTGTTGGTACCCCTCCTTATCTTGTTTGTACCCCTTCTTATCTTGTTGGTAATCCCCTCCTAATCTTGTTGGTACCCCTCCTTATCTTGTTTGTACCCCTCCTAATCTTGTTGGTGCACCTCCTTATCTTGTTGGTACCCCTCCTTATCTTGTTGGTACCCTCCTTAACTTGTTGGTACCCCTCCTTATCTTATTGGTACCTCTCCTTATCTTGTTTGCTGGTACCTCTTCAATTTGGGTCAGACGCATGCACATGTTCTGTATTTAAGTAAGTACTGTGCACTAAGATCTTTTGTAATATGCTTTCTGTCAATTGAGGTGTGGGAGACTTGTGCCAGGTTGCGCATGCACCTGCTGGTAACAATTCGAATCATAGACGTGAGCCTCTTATCGCAAAGCTGGCACTGTGTTCCACTTGAACGTTATAATAACTGTTGCGTTAGTGTTAATTCGTCTATCATCAGCAATAATATCTAACTAATTGCTGAGTTAGTGCTGATAACGTAGATAATATATGCCAAGATGCTCATTGAACCTTATGATTTTATGATTTATGCGCCTATTTTTGGAAGTCTTAATTCGTGCAGTGACTTTGCACCTACAAAAGCTATCACCCGATATGCCATTTGGTATCGAAACAATTTAACGACGTGTTAAAATATTTGTCTGAGTTAAAATGTCAAAATTTCGATATAAATCGTCGGGGGAAAAAAATCAAAATGTTTGACGTGAAATAGTGCATTCTTAGGCATATTTTGGGTATAACCTCAGTCTATATTATAACTATTGCATTGCACATGTACTCTTTATACGACAAACCTGGCAACCATCATTCTACCGGACAGGTTGGTCTTCGCCCTGATGAGAGTTTAGAAGTTCCCGCCAACTATTTTCCATAAAAGTCCTCATTTCCCTGACCAGCAGTAAAATGTTCCCGACGACCGTTGCTTTGATCAGACAGAAAGTAATTTCTGGGGAATCCAGCCTCCCAACTCGCCAACAGCCGGTGCACGAATGTTTTTTTTCACAAAGAGGTTTGCAATTATGTGTAAATAGTCGCACATGGTTGGTCGGAGAGTTACATCATCACCATTGAAACCTTCACTTCGCGGTCACCAAAATCCATTCGTTGCAACGATTATATACCCGTCCCATATGTACAATGCTTATTCAATAGTTTCATCTATATATGATTTAGCCCAATGAAGATACATATAATTCAATTGTGTAAATTAAACTTTAGTTTTTCGCGTACCATTTCCCATGATTTAGACAGGAAAATTCAGGCTAAATACTCACGTATTGTACCCGATACAAACTATTGCTGTGTCATGTTTTGCGTATATTCATTCAAGACACGTGAACTCACGTCGTGAAGTGTACCCATTAGTGTACCCATTCCACGAAACGAAATCCGATTTCAATAGAACGGCTCACGAATCTTCGATAACGTAAACACGAACCCAATGGAAAATTGCGTATGAATCATACATAAGGTTAATATGTGTTGCAAGCATTAAAGAAAAGTTAGGGCGTTTGGAAGAAAACCCCGTAACTAAGTGTCACAGGTCAAGCAACAACAAATATTAATCTGTTCAGCTTAAGCACCATGCATGTTTCAGTGACGTCAATAAACTCATTCATATTTTGACATTTTAAGCCCATCAGTGGACCCTTATCATTCTTCTGATTCAGTGTCTGTCTTCCAACTTCCGTGCGATCATTACTGATGCTGACGTCACGAGCAATCCGATTGGCTGAAAACTCCGTAAATGCAAACCAGTTTGGGGAAAGAAAAACCGCACCCCGTACGCCCTCCACATACTTACTACACAACGCACGGGAACAGACGAACTGTCTGAGAGTGGGAAGAAGGACACATACAGACTTTCGGGATGTAGTCGGTATTCATATAATTCGCCTAAATATTTGTAGTTCCTCCCGGCGTCCCTTACGTATGATTTGGTAAACTCGGATACAACATCGAGACCACCAATGCATGGATATATGGTATAGGGGCCTAGCTGTATATGTATATAATCTCACAATGGTTTGATATAGTACCATATCTTATAATGATGAATATCTAGCGGTTGATAGATCACACTTGTGTCGTGTCCGTAGAAATGGAGGAGTTGGTCGTGTCTTTCGGGGAGAGTGGTGGGGGGGGGGGCGGATGAGATACTTTACATTTCTAATTTTGTTTTCTGTCAGTCACTTCATGAGAGTTACCTAATAGGGTGATAATAATAGAACATAATATACACAGAATAACATAAGAATATTATAATAATAATAATATTCTATGTAACAACAGATGGGATACAGTGTAAATGCATGCAAGCCAGTAGCGAAGAATTCTAAGCTAGAGCTTCAACAATTTAGGGCACAAAATGTAAATATAGTGACTAAATGTATACATACTCAATTCACCGTGATTTGGTTGTCTCTCAAAAAGATCTTGATATCAAACTGGTGGAGGCTTTCGTTTTGTCATACTTGAACTTTGGATTTATTTACCATTCAGAATAATATAATGCAAGCCAAGGCACCCATTGGACTTTGTGATTTTATTGTTATAAGTGTACTGCTTGTCATATTCTAGGGTTTAATAGATGACTATTTATCAATCTCTCTGACTGTGTAAAGTTCAAAGTTGTATATTCGCATTATATATCAGTTATGTTAGATATATATGAAGATAGACATAGCTTACCGTATACCTTATTACACGAATAGACGTGAATCATATGACTACATCACAGACGCCATGTTGGATTCCTGGATGGAGAGTAACTTAAGTTTCGCAAAATCTAGTAAACGTTTGCAGCTATGTTTGGTGAGTTATTAGTTTAAAATATTTTGAAAAAGACTATTTCAATGGTTGCATGTTCGTATCCTTACTGGTAATCGATATGTTCACTGCCAAAACTTATATATATTCCAACTGGAGTTAGTTAGTGTAAACCTACCTGCGTGACTTGGTAACATTTTAAGCTGACCAAAGAAGAAAATGAACAAGAAAGAATAAAGAAAAACGTAATTAAACTTAAACGGAAAGAATCCCGATAACT
>KN884140.1:73954-85385 GCA_000934455.1 Apostichopus parvimensis
TGTTCAGAACCAGATGAACTCCACCCTACTTTCATTTTCACATTGATTGCAGTTCTAATTCTTTGCAAATGACAAGAAGGAAAAAGAATTACCAGAGACAAAAGTTTACAGTTTCACATTTTCTTTCCATCCATCAAGGTCAAAGTACAAAACAACAACAATTTTTGTAAACTTTGATATAAATATTGGCAAGACTTCAAAGAATGCCTACACATCTGTATTTTCTTTAAATTGCATTTTTACATAAAAATATCAGTAAGAACATGCCCATGTTCCTGACACTTCTATTGCCTCTCAGCACAGCATTGAAAGACAAACAATCATGTTTCATGGCTAAAAAAAATCAAATCCTGCAACCTGCAGACCAACAATACTAGTCATAGACTTTCAAAAGGAATGTTCCTTTGCAATGGCTGAATGAGACAAGATCGAACCCTTAAGAGGGTCACAAATTCAATACATTTACCATGGACTGTACAATAGAAGTTACATTGGTTTACAAACCATATGAGATAAGTTACATAAGATTTTCTTAGAATACTGTCACAGAACCATGCAAGCACATTACCAATTTATGCATGTCTACTTTACTACTTTTCTATCTAGGTAGAAAAGTGTGTGTTCTCGAGCATTACAAGTTAGCAGAACACAACAATATAACATTACACTCTGTATAGCTGGTGTTGCACCTTAAATGTAAAACATTTCAAACTGTTAGGGATAGAACAGTCCAAATTTGAGTACATCTAGACAATTTGTCACTTCATCATTTACGACACTGAGATGAAAATACTCTCTTTGGACGTCTTGAGGATTAGCAACATTAACTTACATTTTCCTTGGCCAAGAAATATGCCCAAATTTTGAAGTTTTCACATATATACTACATATTCTGGCACAATAACTCTAGTAACCTTTAAGAGGCATGTTCAGTGAATAGACAGAAAGCCATGTACGAAGATCAATGTGGAGGAGACAGCTGATTTATAAATTGACTATCATGGAGCTTTCTCCACACAATAGAATATATTGCATTTCACAACACAAACCTGGGAAAATTAGCATGATGCATACCAAGCTAAATACGGCATCTGTAAACCCTAGCCCAACATGTTGCAAATTGACATTACTAGTAATTGCTCCCACAAAGACAACTATGCTAAACGGTTTGCAATTTACCAGACAAAGATAGCATTTCACAACACAACCTGGGGAAATTGCCCAATAACCATCTTTTTTTCTTCACATAAATGATGAAATTAGCATGATGCATAACAAGCTTAAGAAGGCATCTGTAAACCTCTAGCTCAACAGGTTGAAAATTGACATTACTAACTGCTCCCACAAAGACATCTTTGCTTAATGGTTTGCAATTTACCAGATGACCATAGCATTTCACAACACACACCTGGGAAAATTAGCCCAATAACCATTTTTTCTCTTGACATAAATGATGAAATTAGCATGATGCATAATGAGCTAAAGGCATCAGTAAATCACTAGCCCAACATGTTGCAAATTGACATTACTAATTGCTCCCACAAATACCTCTTTGCTGAATTTTGCAATTTACTAGAAATATAGTGAAATATTGCCAGCAATGGTTTAGTGATGATTTGAAACCTGAAGTTCTTGCAAGTAAATGTAGTCATATCTGAAAAGTTCTTAATGCAGCACTGCATCCAAATCCTCATATATTGCCCAACTTCAGGTTCCTCGGCCTTCAACATTCTTCTTCCAACTGAAGTATGGCAGCGTCATGTCATCACCGTGAACTCTTAGCACATCTTTCGATAAAGTGTACAAGTTGTGTTTGTATCCAATCAGAGAAAGGTACTCACTCAGAATGCCAATTGCTGAGCAAGCATAACTTGGCAACCACATTTCACATGTTCCATCACACCTTCTTTTAATTTGCAAACCTGTTCCCGAAGTTTTGTGGCTGCTGCTTGTAAATCTGCATTTTGTGACTTTAGATCCTGAACTTTATCCTCCAAACGTGAAATACGCTCCAGCTTTCGCTTCCTGCACTTACTAGCTGCGATGCGGTTTCTCAGGCGTTTTCGCTCAGATTTGATCCTTTCCTGTGTATCCATGTCTATCGGTGAAAGATCAAGACATTGAGCACTGGATGCAGCATGAAACACTGGCACAGTTTGTGGCTGTTCTTGAAGAGTACCAGGCTCAGTTTTAATGTGTGGAATTGATGGTAGAGCCTCCACATGATGATGAGTGTCAGACCATCCTGACTGAGGGACACTGTTTATCGAGTCAGGGGATGGGGAAGTATATGCAGAACTGTAAGAAGATGAACTATACACAGGTAGACTCACCGTTGATCCTGGTAAACTTGTAGCACTGGTAAGAATGGGATCATAACCTGTTGAAGTAACATTCGCACAGGAAAGATTTGTCATGGTTGTATTACTGGTAGTGTTATGTTCTGTAACCGCTGGCTCAATGACACACGAGTTCTCAACTTGCTGTAAAACATGCAGGCTCGTTGGGACATCATCTTGCTTGCCGGACTCGTGAAGAGACTGCAATGCTTCCACGAATCCCTGAGCAAAGGCAGTTTGCTCGTCTGTGACATTCTTCGGGCAAATGAACTGCGTAGGGGTTGGCGTTGTGCAGATGTTTCCTTGCTGGTTTATAAACTTCTCTAACTCTGGTGAAGCCAACTGAAGCATTTGCACGTCTGGTGTCGACAACACCGATTTCTTGCTGCTCTTCAAATCAAAATTCAACGTCATATTTTTCTTCATATTGATCAAATTGCCATTTGGTGCGTCCTCGTAAAACTGAGTCTCCATTTTCTTTTCGGCTGGCATACAGATAAAGATAAGTCAACTGGTACAAATGTAAGATAGTTAATTCACAGTGCACAATTTTCTCACGAAAACACAGTGACTCATTGGTTCTCCTAAAGTATATCTCCAAGTTTTTCAGGCTGTGTAGCGTTTGTTCATTACCAAACTAGCAGTGTTATCTACTCACAGGACAGTAGGTCTTTCCTGAATGATGTGTAACATCTGACTCATATTTTATATACACTGACTAAGGCGTCTAAAAATAGCCACATCACTCGTGACAGCCCAAAGTAACGTTCTGATTGGTTAATCGTGACGTATGCAATATATTTGCCAGGAAATCCCTCATTATGATTGGTTGCCACAACAGGGTGAATAAACACAGTGAGGAATTGTGGGAACAATCCTACGGAAGCAACTATAACTACCCCAGCGTACTGTACATGATATTCGGTGAAAGGTGGCGGTTTGACTGTTTGTTAGGTTAGTTGGAAATAATTTTATTAAAATAATGAGCGTTTTTTCACAGTTACGTCATTTAACTCTTTTAAAATTGATTTAATAGTTATATTTTCTAAATGATGGGGCAATTCAAATCGATCTTCTTTGTGGTCATAGATCACGAAGTTTATAGATTATAGTTTATCCCTAAAACATTTTGGTAGGGTCTGAAACGTCAGCTCATTTCTGCTAAAAGCAGACGGAAATCTTATTACCACAACAAACACAACGCGTCACCACGTACATCATTCCTTATATGGGTGCTTGGGTTGAAGTTCTTCGTTCACGCAAACACAGGTGGGCGGGGAAATTTAACTTCCGGGAATTTTGTCAACAAGTGTCTGTTCGTACCGTGTGTGTTAGTGTACACGTACCCGTTGTGACATGATATACCGTACATGTTAAGTTAGACTTACCACCCATTAACCTGCTTCAAAATTTCATAGACCGGAAGAACGTGGGCAGAGTTCGGAATGTCTATGGCCTGGGCTACGGTAGTGATTACGAAATTTCAGTATGAGCATATTCTATAGTGTAATATTACTTATGAGTAAGAGCGAATTTCATTGAACTTGAACTTGCGTAAACATTGACAATTGACTTGCTAGGCTAATACTAGTAGTAGCAGTAGCCTAGGTGACTCATAACTCAATGGTATACCTGCGTAAGGCTACGTAAGGCCATCTTTGAAGTGATCGATGAAGTCATGATCAGCGCTGTGTGCATTAGGTCTAAAGTTAAATATTGCGTTAACTGTCATCCAGTCTTGTAGTTGTAGACTACCGACTGGCCTACATTTTAGTAGGCCTATATCTGAGGTAACAATGTAGGCTAGACCTACATCGTTAACCTGGATACCTAGCCTCACTTTCATGTTTGGTGGAGATAATTTCGGTAATTTTCATGAAAGTTTCTGTTCCCCCAATTGCACTAAGAAGTAACATCGTCAATTTTACAAATTCCAAATCTTGCTAAATTAACTGTTCAGACTTCTTACAAACAAGGCTACGCAAGACTGTATTAAACAGGACGGCTTTGATTTAGGCCCCGACTGTACCCACTTGAAAGTAACAGATGTAGGCCTATCCCGGGGCGTTACTGAAACGAATGACAATTGCGTTACACATAACGAATGACAATCAGGGGCGTCGTGCGAAAATAAATTTTGGGGGGGCCCGTGAGCAGGTGATGACTATCTAAGCGGAGCGCCACCACGGGTTGGCGCGCAGCGTACCAGAAAATTTTTCGTCTGGCAGACCCCTCAGATTGCAGGAAACGGCACTTCCCGTGCTTTATGGCAGTAAGCAACACCCCTAAAATTGATCAAAATTTCCGGCAATTTTTTATTTTGGGAAATATTCTCGAAGGAAGTGATCGCCATTTATTCCTCAGTTTACCAATTCCTCCTCTCCCAGAAGCGTCCAAAATTTAAGAAATAGAAACATTTTTGTGTTGGCTGATCCATGATCGCCGCCCATGCCCGTGAGAAGTGGTGACTGGGTAAAGAAAAAGCTATGCCGTTTGAAAACATGGGCAGAAAAAGCGAAAGTAGCGAAACCTAAGGTAAAACGTGCGATAACGAAGTCATTATTTTCCAGGTTAATTGTGACTGTATTTGAAATGATTATTATTATTCATTTTTTTCAAAACTACCTATCAGATCATGAGGAAAATTTATCCTGGTGAACCTTTTAGCGAACTGATTGCATTGCTTAAGAAGAAGTTCACATGGAGTCCCATAATCTCTGTTCACTACATTTATCTTAACTTTCCGAACTTTGTTACAGGCTTAGAAAACAATTAAAAACTTTGCCATTTTTTCATGGAAAATTGACTGACTTTGGCAAAGGTTACGGGTTGCACTTACTCTGGGACTACGTATATATAATATTGTTCAACGATGGCAGCGTTTATGGCACATTTGGTTCATTAGTTATCAACCAGTAATTATTTAACTGTTTCGATTGACTGAATACCAACAATTTACAACCATTGACCAAGCAGTCAACAGAAGCCCCATTTCTCTTAGGCCCTACAAGAAATTCAGTTGCTGACACTGTTCAAAAACACTTTTTGTTTAAATTATGACAAAATTTTGTGACACCTTTGACAAAATTTGGGGGGGCCTGTGCCCCCCCCCCCGGGCCCCAATGGGCACGACGCCACTGATGACAATATGTTTTACACACTAAGAATTTCCGTTGACTAAAATGAATGACAGTGAATGACAGCACAGACATTTGCTTCAACCGTATATCACAGTTCAGACTTCGTGGGTATATTAAAGCCACGCAAACCGAGTGGACGCGAAGTGCGTGGCTTACAGATCTAGTAAGCTACGGACAAGATACAAACGCACCTTATAGTAAGCGAGTTTTAATTCTGATTTTAAAAAGTAAATTTAACGTCATTTTTCCGATATTAATTGTTAGAAACTAACAATACTATAATCTTGAAACGGCTAAAAATTTCAGGAAGAGTCCTTATATTGGACATTTCTTTGAAAAAAAAATTCTATTTAGGGGGGGGGGGGTGCAAAAGGGACTGGAAAAGGAGAAAATTTGCGCCAATTATGGAGCTACTCTGTAACAGTGGCGTACTTCAGTTATCTTTCTATAGAAATCGTCAGAGGTAAATGTCAAAAGCACAGCACTCAAGCGCATTCTCACACAAAAACTCTCACTGTGGTTTCTATCCCTAAATTACACCAAAACACTGCAACCACGTAACATGCGATTTTCCTCAAATCATTTTTGCGCAGAAAACCTATATAACCGCATTTATTCCACTCCGTTAATCATTCTATCTCCACTTACCACCGTCCTTCGTTATCATTCGTTGTCATTCGCTGTCATTCGCTGTCATTCGCTGTCATTCGCTGTCATTCGCTGTCATTCGCTGTCATTCGCTGTCATTCGCGAATGATAATCAACCCTGTACAAAGTCAATTGTCATTCGGTCATTCGCTGTCATTCGTTTTAGTTTGTCCCCTATCCCGACATGCTTGTCTTGTCCGTACTGTATTCAGTTGTGGCAGTAATCTACTTCCTTGGGTTATCCATCCACCAAGTTATCCTGAATATTCTATAAACTCACAATGACCTCTTTTCAGTACCACAAACAAGTCATGGTAGATTATTACAAAAAACTATTGCTATTGTGTTTGGCAAAGGCTCATGAATTGCCAAAATAATTTGAAATTCAATTTTGTTATGTAGAATTGTTTCACCTTTCTTTGGATTTATGTTATTTTATTATTCTTACCATCTAATTCTTTTCTTGTGGTTACTAGCTTGATAATGAACCTTTGTTTTTCTAGTGTCCATCATATGTAGGCCTACATGATAACTTTTCTATTTGAGTTGAATTGGGCTCTGAGAACAGAGTAAGCACTTCACGTTAGATGTTATGGCGAAATGTAAGTGTAAACTTGCAACCTGTAACATTATAGGAAAGAAAACAGTGGGCAAACATTATGAGCAATGCTACTACTGATCACTGATTGTAATTAGTTTGTTATTTACGGCAGTTGACTTTGTCTAAGGGTCATCATTATATAGCAGTACATTATAAAATTAAATAATAAAATGTCACAGGGAGGTATGATGCTGCAAAGAAGGCAGTAACAGAACTTTTAACCAGCCCTGATTTGTTAGGGTCTTTCTCTTGTTGTGCTTGTGTCAAATTCATCAGCCACTTTCAGCCTGGGAAGATCGGCTCACAAGTGGGGTGTACAGTAGATTGGTTTTTTGAGTGGTTAGGTTTTTGAAATCGCCTGCAGTGACTGGCTGAGTGACATTTTAAAAGTTAGTCAAACAAAGCGACAATTTGTTTTATAAGTACAGCTGTACACTCAGATGCATATTAAGTATTTCCTATTGTGTACAATGTCATTGGCTTGGAGGTGCACCAATTTTCTGATAGTTCTGCACCTCTGTTAAAGGTTTTGGAGCACATAACTATATTTCAGAAAGAGGGATATTCTAAAATACGAATGATATCTTATTTTACTTTATTTTATTTTTATTTTTTATTTTAGTTTACTTTTACTATGTGTGTGCAGAATGTATTCTTAGCCCTGGTGAAGGTCCTGGGTTCTTCAACCATGAATTTTACACTTTCAGATGTGTACTTGAAGTACAAAAGTTCATTTGAGAGAAGAAGTCTATTTGATTGGAATGTATTTGAAAGCCCACCTATTCCATTTCAAGATATTTCTTGCTCTTTTTTGTACTACTTTGATTTTCAGGGAGAGGGGGGGGGGGGTTCCCTGCCACTGTGAGCGCCCATGACCACATATAGTACTAACTGAAACAGTGTTTACAAGTTCCAGCAGTGTGAAATATGTAGTCTTCTCTTGTTCACTTAGTCCAAGACTGGAATATTCATACAGTATCTTATTTGGCATGTCAATGGTGCTTGTGATAACCTTTTGTAAATATCTGTATGGATTAGAAGCAAACAGTAGTAGTATACAGTGTGTTGTAGGTGTGAAGTCTCATGACAGAACTTTGATGATTCATAATGAATTGATTTTATGTCAACTGGGATTCTTAGTGGAGTGAGTCATGCTACTAGTAGGCAGTTCCTTCCTTAGACTATTAAGACTAAGTGATGGTTCATTAACAGGACAGATCTGTTCTGTCTCGCTACATCCCACTAAAATTTGAGTACTTATAGCAGTAACAAAACTAATGATGATGCTTTAATCAAGTTTTCTGTAGGATTCAGGATTTTAATTAGGGATGCACCATTGCACCAGTTTCAATTTTAAATCTGGCTGGCTGAAGGATCCCTGGATACAGTAAAAAAAAGTCTGGCTGGATTTACTGGACTAACATTATCGAATTGTTTTGGTAGGATGAAGGGGTAGTGGGGTGGGGGGGGGATGAGAATAAAAAATCTAAACACTCTTCTCTTTTCATGTTATTCAGTGGGTGATATTAAACAAAGGAGGCTCCTCTGTCTGGCATTCTAGGGCATATCAACCAACCAGACATTTTGGGGAAATCCTGCTGCACAGCCACAACTGTGCAGAACCACAGCAGGGAATTATATAAGAAATTCAAATATTAAGAGAATGTCCCCACCCCTTTAAGGCTGACTGAAAATATTACTTGGTCTAAGTCAGCATTTCATAACAATCTTGAGGGAACATAACAGTTTTTCTTTACTTGCTCATGTTTACACTTCCCTTCAAATTACATTATTCATTAGGGGAGTATAAAAGTGGAATGAATTTTAAAGTTTGTAGTTTGTTTTAATCAGGATAATTTTTTATTTTATCACAACATTTGACCATTGGAAATATAAACAAAAGTAAGCAATCATCTGGGAATTTTTTCTTCTTCAATCTTTTAAATGATGTAACTAGGAAATGAAGCTGTAATTTGAAAACTAGTAGGACTTAAATGTTGATTGAACCATATCATATGGTCATGTACTGTAATACAGGTTAGGCTTGAGGCAGAAAATGTGTCTGATTGCTCAAGATAGGAACAATATGGTGAATAGGATGGGTGGGATTGGTATTGCTGGGGCTCAAATGCAAAGGTTTTACCTAAAGTGTTAAATTAAAAGTCTGATTTTTATGTTGATGCATTGTAATTACTGACCTGATTCTGGTTTGAAAATTTCTTAAATACTGCCTGAATGCGGGCCAGATTTGAATCCAGTGCACTCCTCATTTCAAGTTTATTTTTATAAGGGGGAACTTGACTTTACCATTGCAGAGAGAAACATATATGTGCAATTGCGCCAAAATGTAGGTTTTGGAGAAATGTCTCATTATTTTGATTTTGTAGTAAGACTATTAAAGCTTTCTTCAAAAGAGGTCAGAACAGGTGTATGATGTTTGAAAACCTAACTTGTTTCTTGAAAACTTTGAAACCCTCAGAATGTTAATGACTCACCGGGGCATGAATACTACACCTGATCAGAGTATGAGGTTAGATTTTATCAGTGATGAAGATACAGTACTCAGACCTACCTCTGGTGAGGATGGAATCAGGTCAGAAGAGGATAAAGAAGGTGACATTGAGGTAGCTTAGTTTCATTCAAATTTTGACACCAAGAGAAAAACGTTCAACTTTGAAGCGTATTTAACCTTGTGACCTCAGAATTAGTAGTCCTGCTCATCCCACTGATCAGTCCAGTATTAAACGACATTACCTATGTAATTATTTCTTTTCTGAGAGGTGCCAATAATAGGCCGTGGTACCTTGCTATCATTGTATTACTGGGGTTTGATCACATGATCAATTCATCAGAGGTACCCTAAATGAGGCAGGGAAGAGATTTCAAAGAAATTTGGCTATTTGTCAGTTGATTGACAAATGTTGAAAGAATAAGAAGGCTTTGTCTAAGGTAGGATTCAAACTGGTCAATTGTCCACAGGATCACAAGTCCTGTGCTCTACCAGTTTCTATCAAGAATGAAATAAGGTGGCTCATCAACAATATCATGAAATATAACCAAGTTATTTTCAAAAATTCAAGTCCGAAAGCAGTGACTGAGAGTAAGTCTTCACAAGGTTGAAAGGGAACTTTTGAAGTCAGTTTACTGAGCACTTCACCTTCATGATTCAAAAACCCAGTTTGCTCAATTGTTTGTGTATCTTAGTATTAATTACTTGGTCAATCTTCTTCTTATTATTTGTAAACATAGAACTTTCTTTGAACCTGTGGTAGACATCATTAGTTTGACCAGAGAAATTGGACACGTTCTAATTGCTCGTTTCCACCTCATTATTAATCATTTCCTTCCTTCTTTTAATAAAAGGAAATTAAAACAAAGAGTTCAAGGTGTGCATCCTTACTATGGTGTGTCCATGTCAGTTTTACCTAGGTCTTTCCATTAGGTTAAATCCATCCATGTAACTTCAGGAAACAAATGATTTAGTTTTTACTTGGTTTGATACTTGATTACTGTCACAACTCTCTTCAGACTTATTACTTCTATACAAATTCCCTAATAACACAAAAAAGTAGAAACCACTTTTGTAAACAAACACAGTTGAGCCTTATGCTTCGTCATTTGGTGATTCCAGAATTGCAAACTGAGCTGCATTTGCTTGCACATAAGATATTGTAGAGCACAGGAATCTGTGGAAACATCAAATAAGCATGTGTCATGCACCAGCTCTTCAAAATTGTGTTGGTGTTATTCGGTGAGTAAGAGGGGATGACTACACATTTAGATTCAATAGGTCTATAGTAGGAATCGTATGGTACATGTTTAACAGTTTTCCATACAAACATACTCAAACACCTTTGTTTTGAAAAAAATCCTTTGCTCGTTATGCATAGCTTGAACTAAAGTCTAGTAGTCCAAATATTTGGTGTAAATGTGTAGCAGACTGAGCAAGTTATGGATGTATAGCATCATTGTTTATAACAGTTGCAAAGCTTTTAGACTTGTACTTAATCAGGTAGCTGCCAACTTAGTACAACTATCCTGTCTGTTTTGACATTGTCCACCTTGTCTCAAAATCAGATCTCCAAATTTAGGCCATTCACTGGCTAAATGCCAGTGGATTTATCCGTTTGCCAGAAAAAAACCGTAAGAATTGGTATTTCTCTGCCAGTAAAGGCACATGTTGCTTTTTTATTAATTAATGGGAAGTGCTAGTCAGAATTTGATATAACTACTAGTTTTTCAAGTGCACTGGAATGTTTGAGCAAGTCTCTAAAATTGTGAAATTCTAGGCCTGAAAATCATCAACTTGTCAAGGAGAAAAAATGGTCCATACCTTGGATAATTTAATGAACACAATGTTAATATGAAAGTTCACTGATAATGTTAAAGTTGCCACTAATAATTCAATAGAACTGGAGGAGAATAGGGTTAGGGTAAAACCAAACATATCTCAACTTTCCTTCTGATACCCAATCCTCCAAGATACAAAATGGTTCTGTCCTCACTACATGTGTAATGTTGCAAACTGCAGTGATCGAGTGGCTATAGGTGGGCAGTGGAGCTGCCTCCTCCCTGAAGCTAAACACCATGAAAACCAAATGCTGATAAATAACAAAAACAGGCCTGCTGCTGTTCTCTGCTTATATTTGCCATGCATCCTCCCATAACAAAAACAGGCCTGCTGCTGTTCTCTGCTTATATTT
>KN884141.1:28253-40273 GCA_000934455.1 Apostichopus parvimensis
CTATTTCATAGAGTGGAATAGAGCGGATTTTGCATGCAATCAACGAGCAATTGACCAATCAAATTACCAGAATACAATTAGGTGTTGTATAAACAAATATAACCGATGGGCCTATATATATACTCGTATCGTCCACTTTTTCTGACCCAATTCCACGGAGAAACGTCTGAAAACACCTGTAAGTTTGATTCATTGCAATGGAAGGAAATGACACCATTTCGCAAGCTACATCGGTAAGACCGAGAGAAAGATACTATTCAAGAGACCTAACACTGCAGGCTAGCCACGAAAGTGAAAGTAAATATAGGCCTAACGGTCGTAAACAAAACAGCGATTTGATTGGCGCATGATCTGTTCGGCGGGGCTTGCAGTGTAAATGTTGATTGAAGTTTGTAGAATCTACGGACTCGTTCAAAAATATGGCGAATTTTATTCAGCTCAAAATGTTTAACGACAGAAAACGACAAAAAATAATAAATATTTAAATGAAAATTGCATATTGAGAACGATGTCATTTTCACTGAGCTTTTAGGGAAGTTGGCTGGAAAGGTCGAAGTTTAAATTTGGCAAACTAACATTGAGACTTTTACAAAACATAGAATGAGTGATGTCTTCACAGATCCGGTCTGATTTCTGGGACGTAGGACGGTGCGTGATTGTACATTTTAGTTCTAATTTTCATTGCATTTCATGCAGCGATAATAGTGGATAAAGCCTAATGGCGCGATTGAAGTATTTGATTCAGGTTATGTCATTAAAGAAGAAAGAAAGAAAATGTTAAAAGGGTGACAAATATTTGCTTTTGCCTGGACCCATTTTGCCGGTTCAAATTCACATACCCTAACCGTGACCTTAACAATACCCCGGTAACAAAATGATAATTTTTCTGAAGGCGTGGTGATTCTTTTCAAATGGCGTCATGACAGGCTTCATTCTTATCCTCAGTAAAAATGCAAAACTAATGCACACATACGCATGCGCGCACACACACACAAACCCATAGTCAATGTAATGCTTTTCCCTCTCTGACTCTTTGTATCGATATCATGAAATAATATGGAATAAATAATCTTAGACTTTAAAAGGATCGCTCAGGTGTAAGTTCATTTCTCACACTCTACCATACATGATCCCGTTCCTGTTCACCTACCAGACAAAATGCACGATTATATGAATATGACTGCGTATAATAGTCTTGGCCAGGACGTGTAGTAACTAGGCCTCCTGATTATCGTTTCGCGATTTAAACTTTCTTTCAAGTCTGCTTTTATCTCCCATGCTCGAATTGCTCGTAGTTCTTGTTCTGATTGAATAAATAATAAACTTCGAAAGGACTATGTGAGTCTACTGCAACATGATTGGTAGAATTCAGTCATATATAGTGAGCTTGAAACAATACAAATATACACGGCCTTTTGACAATACGAGCGCAGGACACACATGTTAAGGAGAGGTCCCAAGTTCCTCGATAAAACTGTTTGCTTTGTTTTGTTAATCCAGGGTTCCCACTAGTTCTGCCCAAACGATAGATTGCATTGCATCCATCAAAATCTACTATCGTTTCTTTTGCCAGGTGGAATTTTATCACTAATGTTTTCAAAGGATTGCTCTAGGCACACATTTATAGTTTTGATATGTTGCAAACCGTTAGGAAACACTGCTCTTCGTTCGGGTTGTATTTCGATACTAGTTTTAGTATTTGACAAATGACATTTAAACACCATAAGAGTCAGCAATGGAAGTGCCTGGTGACATAGTTTAACGGCCAGACTTTAAGGTAAGTTTTGATATGCAACACATATAAGGAAACTGCATTAGTCTCAAATATAATGTTTACAACATTACAAGTTTTCAAGGACAAATGGTATGCATGGGATCCTGCAGTGGTAACTACTGTACAAGAATATACACGTTTTGATTAAGCTGTTAGCATTTATAAGACAGGCAGACATTCCCTTATATATTACCATATAGTACAATGTATGTATAACGCAACTGGGTCTTTCTAGGACATGTACTATACCTGATAGCAGCCCCAACCCCCAGTCTGGTCTCCCAAAGTGAATAGGCCCTATAGTCCTTATAGTTATTAGAAAAACTTGACCAAAATTTCCCAATTGTTTTATAGTTTTATCCAACTTTTACTGTGTTCGTGGAAGAAAAATATTTTGGAATGGTTACGATGGCACAGATGGGACGTTGGAAATTTCAACTTTTTACCCCGAAATTCTATTTCTATTTTTCTCGAAATGTCGCCTTTATTCCAAAATAACAACTTTTGTGTCAAACATGTCGATTATTGGTATCAACATTTCTACTATTGACCCAGAATTTTTTATTTGTAGTTTTCGTTATTAAAAGGGCGACTTAATACGATAAAATAGTCAACATTTCAGATAAAACAGACGAAAGTTCGATTAGTTTATACTATTTCCACTTTACATGCCAAATTGCGATCTGTAATGTTTTACCATCGGGGCGAGATGAGGGGAGGGGGGGGGGCATTGAAAAAACGCATGACTGTTATCATTGGCCACTTCACTTAAGACTTATTTAAAAATAAAATCGGGGAAAGCAATATCAAGTTTTTCTGCATTATATTGAACAAATGAAATCCATCATTATTAGCTTTACAGATGTACAAATAGCTTAAACAGTCATGACCAAAACTAACAGCTGTTTCTTAAAATAGTAATTTGAACTATGCATGTGAATAAGGCCATCGAGTTAGCCTACTAAAGAAATTTAAAAACACTGATTATTGTCCGTATAAACAAACTGTAATCATAAAGGCCGATACATAATCGAAAACGGCCCAAAGAGTTTTTTTTTTATTAATAATGCACTAGCTTTTGCAAGGAAATAAGATAATCATGGGATTTTGTTGTTGTTGTTTTTTATTGATAAATGATATAGTTAAAAAAATAAAAAAATATATAACAACTAGTTATGTAACTTGTTAACACGCTGTCAGTTAGATGAGAATAGAATAGTTAGAAATATTATTTTATGAAACAACATAGGAGCCTATATGTAGTATAAGCGTAGATAATTTTATACATAAAAAACACAAAAAACATTATGAAAGTCAAACGGAATGTTAAATAAATCCTTAAAATATGATGAAGGTTATATACCATACTGACTTATGTTAAAGTAATATCGATGTATAGCAATATTAGAGTTGATATCTGTGTAGTACTTTTATACGTGCAGTACTTCATTATGTAAATGTTATTGTGTTTGTAACCTGCGAACGATACATGCAAATATTTGAATTTAGAACACGTGGAAGCGAAAATATTTCCCTAAATGTTTTCTTTAAATTAAATTAATAAGCGTTGTATTTTTGGGAAGGTAAGAATAATGGTTATAAAACAAACAGAATAGTGTTTATAAAAAAAGAATAATGGTTATAAAACAAACAGAATAACATCGGGTGACTATATAGGATTCCATCCATATTGCTTGTATACTAGCCTACTCCATCCAAGAGTTATTGGTTGGGGTGTGGGAGGGGATATTAAAGAGGGACAGGTGGATGGGAGGCAGGGCGCTTTCATTCATTAACTCTAGACTGACTATATGCCAGCAACACTATAAAAGAAAGTTATATATACGTACAGATATAACGGTGAGGTTGGGGTGGAATAACATATATTATTTGTATCGTTCTATATATGATAATCTTGTGTTACAGCACGGAATCAATTGAGATTACATTGGTCTTGATGTTTTGAAGTGATTTCACTTTTTGTTTTGTGATCACATTGTAACATGTATGCAAAGAGTGAGAGAGAGGGGGGGGGGGGGGGGGTAGGTGGAGAGAGAGAGAGAGCAAACTGTTCCTTTTTGTACTCGATAGGTACCTTTGTACTTGCATTGTCTTGAATATACTTTTGAGAAGCAGAAAAAAAAGTGAATAGAATGTTTCAATGAAATACAGTATTCGCTTCGCTTTCGAAGTCAAGCGAGGGCATGAAAACTGTCCAAAAGCCAATTTACAATATTTAGACTCATCAAATATCGGATAAAAATATTAAGGTTAACCTTTAATTCAGCCATGCTATATTCGACATGTTTTTGATTAGTCAGTTAGCATTCCTTGATGCTTTCAGATCCGGTTCAGTGGAGGTATCTAATACATTATGCTTTCGGTGATATAGATGCACCTTTAAGATCAGATACTAACATATATGTTAGACACACCAGAAATAGCTATTATTTCTGAAGAACTCCAAATACACCCAAATGCACCATGTATACATATACGTCTTGACGGTTTCGGGGTTAATACAGGTGCGCCGATGTCAGAGTTATTTTACTCTTTTTTTTTTATTTTACAGACTTCTCTGTTTCATAATCATGTCATATTAGAATATTCTTGTAAGTCTGATGTTGAATTCCCCTGAGAGATGCATGTTCTTTTTGTTTTCTTTCTTTTTTTACAGGTTATTAATCTAACAAGATTAATAAAGAGCAATATACATACGTCATGCATTCTGACGTTATTCTCCCACGTAAGTAGGATTATCCTTTCCGATACTTTCAATGTCATCCATTTCTGTGTTAGTTTTAGGTGTCTCATCATTATGGTTTCCTTCGCCGTCATCGGAGTTACACTGCTTCTCACAAGGCTTGCAACATATCATCAGCCGGTCATGATATGGTCTCAAAGAATGCAGAGGTTTTGGTAACCAATCCCAGTTGGCGAGTGGAGTTTCCTTCATGCATTTACACTTTCTCTGTAGTACGTTGATGAAGATAACAATGAGAAGGAACAGGAAGATAGGAACACCTACTCCGATCAGTACGTAACCATTGTCATTCGCTGCTGATAAGGCAAACACCATCGCCGGTAGCACAAAGAAAGCCATGATGAGATAGAATGCCGCGAACCATCGATACTTTGCTGTCGTGTTTCCCAAAATCCGGGCCATCGGGATCGGGAACCGGATCCAGGGGATAGGGTACCATATTAAAATACCAGTGATATTAAACATCAAGTGGCAAATAGCAATTTGAAGAGAATCTTTGAATTTCTCTCCCGTTATGGCTAACGCTGCAAGCAGTCCAGTCGCGGTAGTACCGATATTGGCTCCTAGGGTCAACGGGTACATACGCTCTAGTGAAATGATACCTATGCCAACAAGAGGGGTAATAGCTGAGGTGAAGATGGAGCTACTCTGGACCAGAAAGGTACATAGCGCCCCCGCAAGGATTGCGATATATCCGGTGAAGTAAGCTGCGCAACCTGGAAATTCATAATTGACGACTTTGTGGACAATTTTGGCGATGCTCCCTCGAAGGAGAGAATGTAATGTTTTAACGATCACCACCAGGCAAATGAGAAGGAGAACAACTGATGCAAGGAGGACGAGAACTCCGGCACCACCATCCGAGAGATTGGAATAAGCGAACCAATGCCAGTTACCTGTGAAAGTAGATAAATTAATGAATTATGAAAATTGTGCCATATAACAAGATGCTTTCACTCACGATACTTATGAGTTGAGTAAAGCGCGTATGAGTATAGCATTGAAGGTTGGATCACTCCTGGAAGTTCCACCACAGGTCAAAGGTATCAGAATTCATTCTCGCGTGACCTCAGAATTTATAAATCCAAATAGTTATAAGGGTGTTTAAAAAACAGATTATAAAACAACATGAATGAGCAATTGAGAGGAGAAAAAGTTGTGTTATAAGGAAGCGTTCTGGATATTCAATATAGGTATACAAAAAGCGCAGACTTCAAAGCATTTCTATTTTCATTCATCAGTACAGACACATATCAAAACAAATATCAAACGAGCGCCATCTTATGTTGGTTTTCAGGACATGTAGTATGTATGTCACTGACAATGATTATTATATGTGTTTAAAATGTTGGAAACCATTAAACTTGTCTGGTTGAATATTTATGAGCAACAATACATACCTGTCCATATACAACACATGCACTCCAATCTAATTTAACCTTCCCAAGTCGGTAACATTTTAAAGCACTGCGCCTCCATTGACCCACTTCCGGGTCAACGGTCACATTCTCTTCCATCCTGATCAACCATTTTGAAGACGTTAACAGACTTCAGCTGCTAGTTTCTTCTTGTTTTTTTTCATTTATGAAGTATTATTGGAAGACAACTTGTCATTAGTCAAGGTATACCGTATACTTACAATCTTCCTTATTCAGGCATGTTTTCAGTATTCTGTAAGTGTCATTTTCACCTAAACCTGTCTCCGCAATTTCTGTAATAACATTTTTGTCAATCTAATGTTTAATTGGAGAAGAAGAGGAAGAAAAAGCCACCAAAAAGTAAGAGAATACCACACCAGGAAATTCAATAAAATTTGTAAAATTCAAGACATAGCGGGAAAACAGGGGAAATCACTCGCTAGTATATATTACTGGGAAAATTATATGCGAAACAAACTCATAAACTGAACGGTCATGGTAAGGTAGTGCATACGTTCCATGATATTTCCAAACCGTCATATGGTAGGTAAGAATTGCCATTTGAAAATGTTAATCTATTCTCTGATGAAAGTACCAAATTTAGTGTGTAAGTCAATAGAGCAGTTATGTTACTTATATCCTGTAAGGTAGATCGTAAACAAAGTTTTGTTTTCAGAGAAGTGAATTGTTACTAACCTGAATCACCCATTTAGTAAATGGATCAGTTATTGCTTTCAGAATTTCTATTTTAAAGTCTTCGTTTGATTCAAAGTCTCCAATAATAAGACCGCTGATCCAATACAAGTAACCCGTGGCGACTTCCAGTGGGAGTAAAACTAAGACGGAGATCCAGTTAAACATATCGTGTACTGTGGCGCCTCCAAACGCCCGACGAAATTCGTTCTTCTCTTTGATTTGGCCCAATGCAACAATGGTATTTGTTACTGAAGTACCGATGTTGGCTCCCATAACAACTGGTATGGCAGATTTAACTTCAACTGAAATACAAGTCCGAAAGCAACTTTTAGACAAAATATATCAATTTAAATGTTTATGTGTATTATTCTTGAAATTATTTTAGTTATTCCGTACAACCATTGGTGTGCGGGGAAAATGGCTTAGTCGAGGGACTTCCTATATACTCTAGTGGAAGATATATATCACTCCTTCGGATATACTGTATACATCCTACTTATCAACCCCCCTTATCGTCACGCAAATATTTATTATAGACCTAATTAAAATGGTTTGAAGACTCGCGCAAAAAAGAAACGTCTAATGCCGATAATCTGACCGTGTTTCGAATGAGGTGTAACAGAAGTGTTAGACACCACCAATGATCCCAGAAAATACACACACAGCTTGCTACCGTCGGTAATTAGACACTAGTGTACATTCAGTACATACAGCTGCGGTCAATACCCACAGCACAGTGTACAAACGATACAGCGATGGACATCCCAGGTCCAGCTAAAGATAACAAGGTATCACGTTTCATTACTGTCTGCATTTTGTAGCGACAGGGGAAAACTTCACTTGCAAGCAACGGAAAGTTAACTTTTTAAAGATGGCGGGACGCTGTTTACCTTTAATAGTTTAAATGTGCCTCGAATAGCACTATTTGGCGTATAAACGTCTAATTTGTTTCGGGGCCTACATGGCTTTAATGACCCCATGGTCACTTACCATGGGTTTTCAAATCCTTGATTGCCCTTTTGGCCTTCCATTGAGAATCGTGTTCCTTTAAAGCTTACCTAAATCAGTCGGGTAGGGGCAGGGCAAGGGTATAGACGAGATTCCGACCGGTGCCCTCCAATGTCTACAATCCACTTTATTCTTTTCTTTAACGTTAATTTAGAGTTGTTCTACAAGATGGTATCGCATAGCGCCCTGTATTATACATTGAATTAATCATTGGACGCTTGACTATATTACAAAAACAAATCAGACAACCTACTTCCTGCAAACATTTCAAGACGTTCCGTTTCTTGTCATAAACAATTTTCAAAACTTGAAACATAACATCATGTTAGTATTCACATTTTCACTAAAAATGACTGTGTGTGGTTATGTGCAGAGGTTTACATAAAATGTTGCTGCAGTGAATGTATGTTAATGTGTTCTTTCCAGATATTCTGACTTAGCTGGATTATGCGATCAACAATACGATTGATTTGCTCATGCCCAGAGTACCCATTAGAATATACATTCCATTCTAGATGGAGACATAATGAATTGATTTCTACACATCATTTGATCTAGACGAAACATTCATCCATACATTTTGACTGATTCACGTTTTTTGCGTTAAGATATATCTGCTTTGGTTACTATTATCATAAACTCCTCACATGAAATACCAAAACAAAAAAACGCCTGATCTACAGATATTTCGTGACCAACTGTTGCTGGAATTAAATCCTTGATTGCTCTTTTGTTATATGAAACCAGACGGCTAACTCCTATTCCAGTTTATACATTTCCTAGCAGGGTTTATAGAGACTTTCAGTTTTTCTTTTTCTTGAAGGAGCAAAACAATTAGTAAACTTAAAAGTGACAGAATATTTTGCGAGCCCAATGAAGTATTAGGTATACATATAGGTCTATACATTTATATAGTATAGCTACAAGTAAATCTAGCAATAATGACCTACGGTTTTGATATTTTGGCATTTTCTAAGTCATCATGATTCTTTTGATGCTTGGATGTCGAAGAGGACGAATATAAACTACTGATGGTCAAAAAATGTCTGGAGGATTGAAGGTGATTTAGGAATTTTAGAAAATCTTAGGTAAAAAAAGAAGATTCCGCAACAAGAGCTGACAGATGGGTTGGGGAGCAGTATGCTCATCTTTGAGCTCTCCTAGCCACACCTGGTGCCACACCTACATGGACTACTCCCTGGTCCCGCGCATTCATCCATTTAGAGATATATTTAATACTCACTGATTCCACTCCCAACCATTGCTACAACAATGGAGGTTGAAGTACTGGAGCTCTGTACCAAGACAGTAACAAGCACGCCAATCATCAGAGCTGCAACCGGATTGCCCAATAGTGAATGATTATTCAAGACTTGACCCGCCGTGACTCCGCCCACCAACCTGAAGGCGGTGCTAAGAAAACTCAAGGAACATACGAATAAGTACAATGTAGCTAAAAGAATCAAAAGTCGGATTATAGTCCATGCCACTTTCTTCACCTTTTCCTTTGGTCTAAGGTCTGTAAAATAAAAGGGCAGAAAAGATAAAACAGCTTTTATTATTTATTATGTTTTAATCTAGCTTTTATTTATATATTCCAATAAATGTATAAGTTTAATGCTTGATAAGAATTAGCACAAATCAAAAATGTGGATGTTCTTGGTATGTACGAAAGACAATACCCTACCTGTCTCCATTCAACATTTACACTCCAATGTATAACTGGACCACCAAAGTTGGTATAACGTTCTAGCTCTACGCCCTATAAATAACCCATAGGGTGGGGGGGGGGGCAACTCCCATTTCCATCTTAATCCTTTGGAAGCTGCCAATCTGCAGTTACAGTTTCATGACTATGACTGTGACTATGGCTATGTCTATGACTGTGACTGTGACTGTCGCTGTGGCTATGGCTATGATATGACTGTGACTGTGACTATGTCTATATGACTGTCACTGTGACTGTCACTGTGACTGTGACTGTCGCTGTGGCTATTGTTATGACTATGACTATGATGTAAAGAGTACGGGACCCAGAATTGGCTCAGCAAGAAATGGGAAGTAATATCTATATAGATTTGATCGACTTTTCTTTCCTGTCAGTGTATTAACTCTCCAAAAAAAGTTTTTGCAACACCTGGAAAGTGGTGAAAACGATGTTAAACGTGTCGTTTTGTTGAAAAACGTTGAAATACGCTCATTTGTGTTATAAATGCAATGAGGGTCCAATTCTTTGGGATATCTTGAGGTGATTTATTTTTCCTCAAATCAAAGTCAAAACACGTCGAAGTTTGTATATTCACCCCTCCCCTAAGATTAAACCCTCGTCCACCGCTTCTGTGGCGGGTACCTACAACCAGGGAGTTGTTATGGAACAACAACAACTCCCTGCTTCAACTATGTTTATCCGGGATTGAGGATCGTGATCTAAACATAATATACTGTATACGTCAGTAATTCTTTGTTTCACGAGTTGAGCATGAAGCAAAGACCGATAGATGTATTGTCTAATATTTTAGATTGCGTGTTGTCGTCGAATTGTATTTCTTGAACTGTGTTTGGATATTTCTTAAATGTACCATGATGTTTGTGTTAACAGCTTAGATGACAAGGAATGTCGCACCCTTCATAGATTTAACTTCCTTATTCTGTCGATAAGAAGACTGATTTTGATGGATGAGTAAAGACATATAGTGAAGCAACATATTCACTCTAGAAATGAGTTAGCATGCTCATTTCCATTGGTATAACGGAACTTATATTTACGTGTATTGTAAAGACAGTAGGTGTTAGATAAGCAAATAAGTTTCCAGCTTCACATTTGATTCCAACCAGTGTCCTCGGCTTCGTAGGCCCAAATTATGTGCTATGGTCTCTGGTGTAAATGTTATGTTTATAATGCATCCCGTTGATAGGATAAAGTTGAAATTCTATAGAAAATTAAAAAATCTGTTCACGGTTTTAACCGGGCCTTCCACTCCATACGGTATGGGGTTAAAAAAGAATTCACGTTCTGTTTTTTTAATATTTTTTATGATCAATTGTCGTCACAATACGACAAAATACGTCAGCAACAGGTTTTGATACATAACCATACAGATGGTACAAGCAACAGTGAAATTGTGATCTTCTGTACAACGGGACATTTAACTTTAAACTCTATTGTCCAGTAGACCTTTGTTAATAGAGCGTTCGTCGAGTGGGAGGCCCACCGAATTTCGATGAACTTTAAAAATGCTGTTTAATTGCGTTAGTGCAGTTAACCCATATCAACACATTGTAATTATATATTGACAATTCAACGTAAACCCTTAGAGCTTGTCCGGTCTGGGTATTTATGACTAACGATACTTACCTGTCTTCATACGACATCATGCCCTTAAGCACTCCAATCTATGAATAACCTTCACTAATTGATACTATTTTAGCACTACGCCCCTATTTTAACTTCTGGGTAGATGCCCACCCCTCCTCTTTCCGCTATAGTTAGCCTACTATAGTTTAGTCCGATTTTACATAGTTCCAAGTACCACTGGTATCGCTGTGCATTCTTTTCACCACTGGAAACAAGCACATGCTATTATAATCCTTCTGATGATTATAACATATTTACCTCTCCATTTTGTTTTATCGCCAAGTTCAGGGAGCACGACTTGCCAAGGATCGTCTGCGTCAACCAAAGACCTTTTATCGCCACGTTTAATTTGCGACTGAAATGACAAACAAATAAATAACCAAAGTAAACCCACATATGAGTTATAAACTGACTCAGTTGCTCAGCTTAAAGATGGTGTAAACTATCATTGCATGCCAACGTTTTAGTTTTACGTTAAATATCAGTTCAGGTGCTTTCATATATAAACGTCCCCCAAAACAATAAACTGGTGAATTAATCCCTTCTTCCGTATGGTTAATAGAATAAACCTAATACACTTGTTTTTAAACAACAAGTACGTCATATTGTATGGTTTCCCGAAAGGGAAAACTATGGAATCACTCTTACCGACCATGCAATATTGTGAGGGAACTGTGGACTGCAAAGTCAGCAATGACTATCACGTGAATCACAAAGTCGGTAATTACTTATTACTGTTAGATTCGTCCAACATGGCAGCATACAGAAACGTTGTACTCCGAAGCCGAAGAGAATTAATCAGGCCACCTGGCCACACATCCGGAGTCTATGCATACTAAGTTCTTAAATACCGCCATTATTAACAGCCAGGAAATACCCTGCCCCCCTCCTTGAGCATATTTTTAAAAACATTTTTTAATGTTTTTATGATATCGCTAGTAATTTCAAAAGAGAAAATGCTAAGATGCAACTTACAAGGCCTGGGAAGTGCCATTTCCAGCGATC
>KN884141.1:100114-114382 GCA_000934455.1 Apostichopus parvimensis
ATACAACTGTCTTCAAGTTTTGCATTAGTATCTTCTGGTTGGTATAATTTGACATGTCTTTGTCTACTTCAACCTCGGTATATTAATCGAGCGTATCCAAAGCTTCCTTGTTTAGTTTAAGTGACACTGTAGTGAATTTACCCCCTAAGTCAAGTTTTGAGTTTGATGAGGTTATATCCATCGTCACTTCGTCATACTTATGTAGCGGGGTTTTGTATATGGTACTGTCGTATGTGGATGATGAGGTTATATCCATCGTCACTTCGTCATACTCATCTAGCGGGGTTTTGTATATGGTACTGTCGTATGTGGATGATGAATGTTCATTTGTCGTAGTCTTTCTACTTAGTTTGAGCAGGTAGCATGAAACTCCAAAAATGCTGGACAATACAAACATTGCGATAGGCCAGATGACGAAAAGGAGAGTCAAATCTGTTTTGTAAACCGGCAATGTTATTTTACAAAGGTCATCGGATGTGATGCAAATTACGTCACAGTTTTCGTTTTCGTAACTAAAGGTGATGACCAATGAAGGTTTTACTGTTGAAAAAAAGAAAAAGTTAAATAAAAGGAAAAGCAGTTTACAATGGTCTGTATATTCATGAGGCAAATACTTGTTATGGCAGAAACTATTATCTATAAATCTTACTATCGATTGCAGGCATATACATCGTTGTTTACATAGGCTATACAGCTATCTGTCGACAGACTATATACATCATTCCCAAGATATCTGATAATCATAAGAAAAAACCATATAAGGTACCGTATACATATGTTGCAATATCAGAGCCATCCACAATTTGTGGCTTTAAGTAAGAAACTTCAATGGCACACATATTAATAGTTTAATAAAACAGCATTAAACTAGTCTTGTCAATTTTGACTCCGTTTGGTAGATATAAACTACACCTGTAAATGCAGCTTGTAATTTAATATTTTCTTAAAAAAGAAGTGCCAACTTGAAATACAAAATGTAAAAGGATGAAGCTAGGCTCATTATTGTACCGACATTTCCTGGACCAATTACCAGTAAGTAACATTGTAAAACCAGTTTAATGGAGGGCTGGGTAAGGTGGGTACTATAAGATTAGTATCAGATGCGCGTTGATCAAGTTACTAGCCTTTATAACCATCACGCCAATAGGAAAATATTAATTGTAAAAAAAGGAAAGGACAGAACAGATAAGAAAGAAAAACAAATACCCATTTTGCCTGATGTAAGTTTGGTACGGTTACAGTTTTCTGTTAAGTTCGGGTGATAGTATTCCAATGTGTAGGCTTCGGTACATCTCATCTGTAAATATAGCGTCCACGTTGTAAATCTAAATCATCTTCAATTTATTTATCATTAACTTTCTTAGCCTTGAATATTCTTTCTCCGTGATCATGTTGCACTAAAAATATATATACACAAACAAGTGGAAAAGACGCTCATCAAAAGGAAGAAACAAACTTCACAAGAAAGGTTAGAAACAGTTCTAATAGGTTAGGATACTGAAATGATATAAAACACATCAGCCAGCTGTCCATATATTATCCTACGCTGTAAAAATAATACATTACAGTTACTAATTAATGAATTTATTATTTTATTTTCGTCGCGTTTCCGTTTTTGTCATGTAGTCAAATTACTAAAGGATGCACGGTCAGCTTATAGCGCCATTGTTGGAACCCAAGTTTCTACACAACAATGACTACAAAGGACTTGCGATATCTCGCGAACCTTAGCGGCAATATCATAAACCAGCTCCGTTACATGTTAATAAACAATTATTAAGATGAAACAATATCTCCGTTGCGGCTTAGCCATAAATCGCGATCGAAGATCTTATCTATTGACAGCAACAGCAAGCAGAAAATAGTTTGAGTATTCACATTCTGGTTATAACTGATTTATGCAGGGTTCTAGTCTGGCCGTTAATGTTAACAAATAGAATACATGACACTGTACAACTAAATCAGAAAGTAAGCCACTTTCTTGCTTTCTTGCTATACTGTACTACTGCATAGCATACTTCTGCGATCTCTACAGGCAGAAATTAAAATAACATTTGTACCGGTTTAATATTGATGTGAAAGTCCCAAAACCATTTCAATTTACTTTGTCATTTATCAGTACGCTACGAATGATTCATGTCGGAACATGACAACACGATCTATACGCGTACACTATGTGTGTACAACCACACGGTAGCCTATTCTACCAATTTCAAGCTTGTCCTCTCACTGTCATCCTCCCATGCTTCAAGTTCCGGAGGCTTTTGGCTCATAATACCCATCACGTAGCAGTGATATTTACATTACAAAGTACTTCAGAATAACTCCTCTTTCTGACTGGTTTATCTGAACTCTAAAAATTACTAGGAGCACCAAAACATATCTGAAGCCGCTCGTCTCTACCATACTTTTCTTCTCATTGTCAGTACTTACCCCCACACTACCCCACCCCACCAGAAATAGCCTAGCCTCATACACCTCCGTTCACATCCCGGTGGAATTCTTCGAGATGCCCTCGAATTGTCTATTTGTGAAGAACATTCAGATTTAAATAATTACAGAGTGGAAAGCGGTAGTATAAAATTATATTGATTGATTTGAAATATAATATCCAAATTCTCTAATACGGCCGGGGTCATGTCAAAATTGCACATTTATTGTGATGAACTTCTAAAGGTGTGATTTACGGTAAGGAAACATCAAAGTATATATTTTGTAAAACGTGCAAAAAGTGCGCAATCGAACGCACGTTGCCTCTATTGTTCGCGAGGATCTCACACGGATTAACTTACGACTAACTAACCTATGAAACGAGTTGGCTACTGCCCCCAAATGCAATAAGGAACACAAGTAGGATCATTATATCGGTATTTGCTGTACTGGAAATAATACAATTAATGTATTAAGATAAAATCTGCTATAGTAACGACATTTAGCCGTATATTAAAGAAAAATATCAGCAACAGAAAAACGTAGGTAATTTAACGGAATTGGATAAATGTGCTTTCTTTGGTGACAGACTTCCCTGTATCTTTAAATAATTCAATTTTTCTCGTTGACAGAAAGTGAAAAGTTCGGTTCTAATCTTTGAATTTTTGTCCCAGCATTCAGGCAAACCGTCACCAGCCCTCGTTCGTCCACGTATTAGCTACATGAATACTCAGAGTTGTCTTTATTCTTATCGACTTAAATTGTTTTTACCTAATAACTTAAAAAGCCCTCTCCCACGAATATCCGTATTGGCATGTTTTCTCTTTGACAATAACCGGCCGGCGTATGTATATAAACAATCACTCATCAACAAGCCTATAAATAAAACATTTTAATTTTTCCTATCTATGGAGATAAATTTCAGATTTACAGGTATAGATTTTAAATTTTAGTCAAACGTCTTTAATAAGTTGATGACCGTCTACCAACACTTTTTAAATATTTAATAATGACTAAACAAAAGACCAGTTGTGTTGCTCATTACAGTCGTGAAAATTAACATCCATCCACACATTCATCTTGCAAATGATGTTCAATCTTTTCGTCTCTTTTCATTGTTTGTCGCAATTGATCATGTCGTAAAAGGTAGCGTTTAAATGATAACACCTATTACCTGAACTGGATTAGAGCAAATGATGTATGAGTTCAAGGTTGAAATAATTCAACACGCTTCCTATATGAAGGCAAATGTTAATTATGAGATTTGATGTCACTCTTTCATGTTTCTTTAAATTTATAAAACAACTATAATAGAAATATGCTGATCAGTGCATGATTGAGGTAGGTATTATGTTGAAAAGTGTACATTTAAGCAGACAATAAGGCTACTTAGGGATGGAAGAGGAGGTCGGTACGGAAAATGATATTCATAAAATGATATTCTTGCTTTGGTAAAATGTATTCCACACAACTAGATAGTTAATGATAAGCTTACCCAACGTAGCCTATTATTTCCGAGTACGCAGTGTAATTCACATCTGTTTGATTTCTTATTAGTATCAATATCTGTTGTCGCAATTGCTTCTTTCAATGAAGTGAATTCATTTGTACCATCTGACGTCATTTTTATTCTTTCCTCCTCTTCATCTTCCTCGTGTTCCTCTCCCGCATACAAACTCATCTTTCTTCATTGATTTGTGTAGCATCATTCATAAACTGAGGTAGAATTTGTATGGTTCTTTTTTTTCTGGAAAGTGTCTGATCTTTATCTTATATTATACTAGAATTGTTTCCAGTATCAACACTGCTTAATTTGATCAAGACTTAACAAAAATGAGAGTTCATCTCCCAGCGACGTATGATGTCACAGCTTGGATAGATAGTAATCACGTCTTGTATACAGTGTAATATTTATCCTATTGGTAACACGACTATTGTTAGCTGAAATATGTGATCATCACAAACCCCAAGATAAAGGTCATAGCTAGGGTTGATTTTCTTGAATGTAATAACTTACCTGATATGTAGCTTGATTTGTCAATGCGCAGCGGAATTCACCTTTGGTTGATTTCTCACTAGTAACCATATTTGTTGTCGTAATTGATTCATTTATCGGTGAATTCGAAGATTCAGTTAGAGGTTCTATTGTAGAGTCTCTTGTCGTAGGTCCCTCTGTCTCCTCTTCATCCTCATTTATCTCCTCTTTCTCGTCTTCCTCCTCCATTTCAGAGTTAACTTCACTGATTGTCAAATTGAAGCAACAGATCCATTGCATCTTCAAATTCTGCCCTACGTATCCGCATTGATATATCATAGAATCATGTATAGTGAGATTATATACAGTTAACACTAATTCACCTTTTAGACTGAGAAACCTACGATCATATTTCATATTGTCTTTTAAGCGTTTTAAGTTTTCTTCTCTACAAGCAATTTTGGATTTAGTTAAGTTTACCGGCAGGTTGCACTTCATTGTAGCATTTTGCCCAATCTTGTAATCAGTAACAGTTGTATTGAAATCACATTCCGAATGGACTGATTCAAGAGATGAACAAATCACAAGTACAAAGATGAAGAATGATAACTTGATTTGAAAACAAGCACCCCAACCGAAATCAGATGAGAGAAATTGTTCCAAGTGAAATTCGCAACTTACACCCATAATGGAAGCATGTACGTCACATCATTAGTCATTTAGAAAGATGGAAATCCTGAGAAATTACTCAAAACATGATATGAATAACTACTCGACATGTTTGACGCATTAGTTCACTTGTTTGACTTGTTTATCCAACTGCGAAACTTGTAGCGGCAAGGCGTTATATTGATGTTTATGGCCGGAGCGAGTTCTTTGCAATGATTAAATAGCAAGGTGAGGTATTGGAGAATTACTTCCTCCTGTACATGTGCATATGTCAGTACACTGTGACTTAATGCGGACTATATCAGGAAGCAATGTTATTAGCACATAGTGAAGAAATATCAGCAACCGCTAGCTCATTATGAACGGAAGTCAGGAATAGCTATAGCTAAAACAATTAATGCATTTACGTGTAACCAATAACACTTACTAGTTTCATTTTGATATTCCAATAACGATGGGACCATTGGGCGACACAGCCCAGAGAATATTCAAATGGCAGGTCGTGTGTATGTTTATATCGTATGCGGGACAAATAACCATCGGCGGAGGCACTCGATCGGTTACGTTCTGTGTAAACTGCTTTGCGTGTTAACCACACAGTTGGGAACAGAGTGCCGAGGGGAAGCACCCTACCCACATTTTTCAAAAGTCGCGATGACGCAGGAATATGTTCCTACCTTCAAGTTTGGCTCTCAGGGGCGATGCCAGCCTTATTATTCAAGGTGGGAAAGGTTGGAAAAATTTCCTCAAAGAGAAAAAAATATATACATATACACTTTCATGTTTTCATTAAGTGCACTAACGTACACAACAACATTAATTTGTATGTTAAGATTTTGAATATTTTACTGACATTAGCTTTCTTAAACTAATACGTGAACAACCAGGGCAGTACACAAGATATAGCTCATTGAACAAGGCAATATTCCATCCCAAAAGAAATTTCTGGAGGAAATACTAATTGCTGAAGAAGACCAAGCAAGTATCAATACTTAATATTATGGTTTTACATGAAATACAAATTTCAAATCTGGAATATCTCCAGAAGCCATTTCGGCAGCTTATACTCTAGCTTAAATTTTTTAATATTATCACTTCCAATTGCTTTATCCGTCAAGTATGTGATTCTTGGGCTCTTTTGAATATCTCAGTACCTGAAGGGGGTTTTGCTAGCCAGTTAAATTTTTATTAAATACAATTTGCATTAGAATTGGTAAAGTACTGTTTATTTTGATGTTTTGAAAAAAAATAAGGTGCATTATATTGGTGATTCTTCACCGATCATGGTCACATTTTGTCATATCAATTTTTTTTCATTAAGCATAATGTTCAAAATTTATTTTCCTTTTTTAATTTTTTTTCTAGGTTATCTTTTCTGCAATTCCTAGGTGACGTCGTGGAATTAGGTTAACTTAGGTAAATAGCATGACTTAAATATAAATGAACGCCTACTTTTGAAATTCTCTTTTCAAACCAGAGCCACACATTTTGTGTACAGATCTAATATTACGAACAACGTTCCTCACTTAAAGGCCATAAGTAAATGGGAAGATAGGTATCCACGTCATGAATTTAATTGGAAGTCTATTTTCATTATTTCCGCTTATTACAGTCAGTGAGCCTAAGATTTAATATTTTCAGTTCGTTTCCTGCATAGGATTATAGGCCCAAATGATTATATATTCCGTATTAAAGTAAATGACTCTCCACTCTGTTCTTTTTGTAGCTCTGAAATTGAAACTTAATAGCAACTTTTCTATTCATGTCCAATATGTCTTTGTAATCTTGTTCACGTTTGTCTGTATGTCTATGGAGCTTCTGTTCACTGCTATAGAGTAAGTAGGCAGACTTTTGTTGTAAATACATCAATATATTTGTTATTATGGTATCAAAGAAATGTAGAAGTTGAAAATAAAGATATGAAAAAAGAGGTACAAAAAACAAATTACTCTCGAAGTTAAAATATTATAAATGGTGTATTTCAGAGATTTGAGATGGGGGGGGGGGGGGGGGAGGGGAGGCTCATCAATTTTCGCAATATTTTTTATTTTTTTTAGATACTAATCACCGCTTGAAATGTTTAAGCCTAAATAAATTCAATCTATTGCAGGTACAAATTTGCGTTTTCTAAATAAAGCATTGATTCCAACACTCTGGCTCTTTACTCCTTACTTTCCATTCTTTCTCCTGTTCTATGCATCGTCATGCATTATCTTTCCACTAATTTCCCCTTGTTTCACACCTTCCTTTTCCATTCACTTCCACCTATTTTTCTTTCTTCACTTATTGCACTTCTTCACCTCCTCTTCTCTTCCTTCTCCCTTCCCTTCCCTACCCTACCGCCATTGTCATTTTTCCTCTTCCTCTTCTACTTCCTCTTCCACTTCCTCTTCCTCTTCTCTCTCTCTCTCCCTATTCTCTTTTCTTTAATGGTTTTGATCCTCTCTTGTGTTTCTTCTTTTCTTTCTTCTTTCTTCTTCTCTCTGTCTCCCTTCCCTCTCTCTCTCGCTTTTCTCTTTTCTTTCCGTTTCAAATCCTTTCCTTTTTTTCTTTCCCATTCCCTCTCTTATTGCTATTTTTTTAGTGTGCCCACAAATTTCCCCCAAAATGTTCTCAAGGTGGACAAATCGACCACCTTGCCCACCCGTAGCTACGTCATAGCAGGCATTCCAATAAGTCAAAACAAATGTCACTTGCACCATATTACGATTGTAAGCCAAATATTCTGAAAAATAGAAATGGATGGCGTAAACTCTACCAGTCACTAGACCGATGGGCTTCAAACTGTAAGCATGTTAAAGGCGAGCTTTCACTGTTTGTTCTTAGCTTTTCACTCATGTTAAAATAACATGAAACTCGTGCAGGAAATAAAAATGTTAATCCTTTTAACGGTAAAATGTCAAATATGGATTAAATGTTGAACTGACGTCGATGGAATGCAACATGTTTTTGGTACGACTTTCCATGTGATATTTGCCTCGGTGGTTGACGATAAATGGATCATATCAAATCTGGGATGAGATTTGCTCTATCCATGGAATGTCTCGCACTAGATTACATGAATTGTACTTGAAAACTGACTTATTGAATACAGTTTCCAAGAAAATTGAAGTAAAAGATGATGAATCATAATCTGTGCTAATAGACGGACTAGCACAAGAATTACACATGTCGAATATTCCATTAAGCCTTTTCTCCATTAGTTTCAAAGTATTCCCGAAATGTCATAACTACGTGTTTACACAGGAATATGTTTGTGCTTTTGTGCTGATATTGTTTGGATCTTTGAAAGAAGAAATACATAAAAATTGACCTCTGCGACGCCGGTATTGAACTTGGCCTAGTCTTCGATTCAGCAATCGCAAGGCGTTGAAGTATCCCAAATGTAGGAAAGTGTTGAATTCTCTATATTCGAGAAACCGAGTAATGGGCACAAGGAAAATGCTTTTCAGCTTCTAACGAGCAAAACAGACATAACAGAACATCAATGCTGCTGTGGTCTCTTATGACACTGTATATACTTCTTTAAAAAAATCAGCATTAAGCACTTGTAACTCCATGTTAAAACAAGAAAGGTTTTTCAAAAATTCAGATTTTGTGACGCGCGGCATGTACTTCCATAACATAGGCCTATGTGATTAAAATCATGTCACTACTCGATCACGTCAGGGTATTTGCATAACTATTCAGCGGAATGGTAAATAGCTTCAACTATTGTTTTCTCGTGCATGACTGTTAGTGGCTGTTTTCTCGGACATACAACTGTCTTCAAGTTTTGCATTAGTATCTTCTGGTTGGTATAATTTGACATGTCTTTGTCTACTTCAACCTCGGTATATTAATCGAGCGTAACCAAAGCTTCCTTGTTTGGTTTAAGTGACACTGTAGTGAATTTACCCCCTAAGTCAAGATTTGAGTTTGATGAGGTTATATCCATCGTCACTTCGTCATACTCATCTAGCGGGGTTTTGTATATGGTACTGTCGTATGTGGATGAATGTTCATCTGTCGTAGTCTTTCTACTTAGTTTGAGCAGGTAGCATGAAACTCCAAAAATGAAAGACAATACAAACATTGCGATAGGCCAGATGACGAAAAGGAGAGTCAAATCTGTTTTGTAAACCTGCAATGTTATTTTACAAAGGTCATCGGATGTGTTGCAAATTACGTCACAGTTTTCGTTTTCGTAACTAAAGGTGATAACCAATGAAGGTTTTACTGTTGAAAAAAAAAAAAGTTAAATAAAAGGAAAAGCAGTTTACAATGGTCTGTATATTCATGAGGCAAATACTTGTTATGGTAGAAACTAGTATCTATAAATTTTACTATCGATTGCAGGCATATACATCGTTGTGTGCATAGGCTATACAGCTATCTGTCGACAGACTATATACATCATTCCCAAGATATCCGATAATCATAAGACAAAATCATATAAGGTACCGTATACATATGTTGCAATATCAGAGCCATCCACAATTTGTGGCTTTAAGTAAGGAACTTCAATGGCACACATATCAATAGTTTAATAAAGCATCATTAAACTAGTCTAACTTCGTTAAACTAGTGTACACCTGTAAATTCAGCTTGTAATTTAATATTTTCTTAAATAAGAAGTGCCAACTTGAAATACAAAATGTTAAAGGAAGAAACTAGGCTCATTATTATACCGACATTTCCTGGACCAATTACGAGTAAGTAACATTGTAATACCAGTTTTATGGAGGGCTAGGTAAGGTGTGTACCAAGATTAGTATCAGATGTCCGTTGATCAAGTTACTAGCCTTTATAACCATCAAGCCAATAGGAACATATTAATTGTAATAAAAGGAAAAGACAGTAAAGATAAGAAAGAAAAACAAATACCCATTTTGCCTGATGTAAGTTTGGTACGTAGCTTTCTTGCTATACTGTACTACTGCAAAGCCTACCTCTGGATCTCTCGAGGCAGAAATTAAAATAACATTTGTACCGGTTTATTATTGATGTGAAAGTCCCAAAACTATTTCAATTTACCTCTTCATTAATCACTACGCTACGAATGATTCTTGTCGAAACATGACTACACGACCTATACGCTTACACTATTTGTGTACAACGGTAGCCTATTCCACCAATTTCAAGCTTGTCCCCTGACTGCCCCCCCCCCCCATGTTACAAGTTCCGGAGGCTTTTGGCTCATAATACCCATCACGTAGCAGTGATATTTACATTACAAAGTACTTCAGAATAACTCCTCTTTCTGACTGGTTTATCTGAACTCTAAAAATTACTAGGAGCACCAAAACATATCTGAAGCCGCTCGTCTCTACCATACTTTTCTCCTCATTGTCAGTACTTTCCCCACACTACCCCACCCCACCAGAAATAGCCTAGCCTCATGCACCTCCGTTCACATCCCGGTGGAATTCTTCGAGATGCCCTCGAATTGTCTATCTGTGAAGAACATTCAGATTTAAATAATTACAGAGTGGGAAAGCGGCAGTATAAAATTATATTGATTGATTTGAAATATAATATCCAAATTCTTTAATACGGCCGGGGTCATGTCAAAATTGCACATTTATTGTGATGAACTTCTAAAGGTGTGATTTACGGTAAGGAAACATCAAAGTATATATTTTGTAAAACGTGCAAAAAGTGCGCAATCGAACGCACGTTGCCTCTATTGTTCGCGAGGTTCTCACACGGATTAACTTACGACTAACTAACCTAACGAGTTGGCTACTGCCCCCAAATGCAATAAGGAACACAAGTAGGATCATTATATCGGTATTTGCTGTACTGGAAATAATACAATTAATGTATTAAGATAAAATCTGCTATAGTAACGACATTTAGCCGTATATTAAAGAAAAATATCAGCAACAGAAAAACGTAGGTAATTTAACGGAATTGGATAAATGTGCTTTCTTTGGTGACAGACTTCCCTGTATCTTTAAATAATTCAATTTTTCTCGTTGACAGAAAGTGAAAAGTTCGGTTCTAATCTTTGAATTTTTGTCCCAGCATTCAGGCAAACCGTCACCAGCCCTCGTCCGTCCACGTATTAGCTACATGAATACTCAGAGTTGTCTTTATTCTTATCGACTTAAATTGTTTTTACCTAATAACTTAAAAAGTCCTCTCCCACGAATATCCGTTTTGGCATGTTTTCTCTTTTACAATAACCGGCCGGCTTATGTATATAAACAATCACTCATCAACAAGCCTATAAATAAAACATTGTAATTTTTCCTATCTATGGAATAAATTTCAGATTTACAGGTATAAATTTTAAATTTTAGTCAAACGTCTTTAATAAGTTGATGACCGTCTACCAACACTTTTTAAATATTTAATAATGACTAAACACAAGACCAGTTGTGTTGCTCATTACAGTCGTGAAAATTAAAATCCATCCACATATTCATCTTGCAAATGATGTTCAATCTTTTCATCTCTTTTCAATGTTTGTCGCAATGATCATGTCGTAAAACCAGCGTTTAAATGATAACACAAATTACCTGAACTGGATTAGAGCATATGATGTATGAGTTCAAGGCTGAAATAATTCAAAACGCTTCCTATATGAAGGCAAATGTTAATTATGAGATTTGATGTCACTTATTCATGTTTCTTTAAATTTATAAAACAACTATAATAGAAATATGTTGATCAGTGCATGATTGAGGTAGGTATTATGTTGAAAAGTGTACATTTTAAGCAGAAAATAAGGCTTCTTAGGGATGGAAGAGGAGGTCGGTACGGAAAATGATATTCTTAAAATGATATTCTTGCTTTGGTAAAATTTATTCCACACAACTAGATAGTTAATGATAGAGCTTACCCAACATAGCCTATTGTTTCCGAGTACGCAGTGTCATAAATATCTGTATCCTATTGGTAACACGACTATTGTTAGCTGAAGTATGTGATCATCACAAACCTCAAGATAAAGGTCATAGCTAGTGTTGCTTTTTCTTGAATGTAATAACTTACCTGATATGTAGCTTGAATTGTCAATGCGCAGTGGAATTCAACAGTTAGAGGTTCTATTGTAGATTCCCTTGTCGTATGCCCCTCTGTCTCCTCTTCATCCTCATTTATCTCCTCTTTCTCGTCTTCCTCCTCCAATACAGAGTTATCTTCACTGATTGTCAAATTGAAGCAACAGATCCATTGTATCTTCAAATCCTGCCCTTCGTACCCGCATTGATATATCATAGAATCATTTATAGTGAGATTATATACAGATAAGACTAAAACACCTTTTGGACTGAGAAACCTACGACCATATTTCATATTGTCTGTTAAGTGTTTTAAGTTTTCTTCTCTACAAGCAGTTTTTGATTTAGTTAAGTTTACCGGCAGGTTGCACTTCATTGTAGCATCTTGGCCAATCTTGTAATTCAAATCAGTAACAGTTGTATTGAAATCACATTCCGAATGGACTGATTCAAGAGATGAACAATTCACAAGTACAAAGATGAAGAAAGATAACTTGATTTGAAAACAAGCACCCCAACCGAAATCAGATGAGAAAAATTGTTCCAAGTGAAATCCGCAACTAACACCCATAATGGAAGCATGTACGTCACACCATTAGTCATTTAGAAAGATGAAAATCCTGAGAAATTACTCAAAACATGATATGAATAACTACTCGACATGTTTGACGCAGTAAGTTTACTTGTTGACTTTGTTTATCCAACTGCGAACTTGTAGCGGCAAGGCGGTTATATTGATGTTTATTGCCGGAGCGAGTTTCTTGCAATGATTAAATAGCAAGGTGATGCTTGGAAGAATTACGTCCTCCTGTACATGTGCATATGTCAGTACACTGTGACTTAATGCGGACTATATCATGAAGCAATGTTATTAGCACATTGTGAAGAAATAACAGCAACCGCTTGCTCATTATGAACGGAAGTCAGGAATAGCTACAGCTAAAACATTTAATGCATTTACGTGTAACCAATAACATTTACTGGTTTCATTTTGATATATTCAAGATGGTAGGTCGTGTATGTATATATCGTATGCGGGACAAATTACCATCGGCAGAGGAACTCAATCGTTTACGTTCTGTGTAAACTGCTTTGCGTGTTAACCATACAGTTGGGAACAGAGTGCCGAGGGGGAAGCACCCTACCCACACTTTTCAAAAAACGCGATGACGCAGGAATATGTTCCTACCTTCAAGTTTGGCTCTCAGGGGCGAAGCCAGCCTTATTATTCAAGGTGGTAATGGTTGGAAAAATTTCCTCAAAGAGAAACAAATATATACATATACACTTTCATATTTTCATCAAGTGCACTAACGTACACAACAACATTAATTTGTATGTAAAGATTTTGAATATTTTACTGACATTAGCTTTCTTAAGTTGATACATGAACAACCAGGGTAGTCCACAAGATATAGCTCATTAAACAAGGCAATCTTCCATTCCAAAAGAAATTTCTGGAGGAAACACTAATTGCTGAAGAAGACCAAGCAAGTATCAATACTAAATATTATGGTTTTACATGAAATACAAATTTTCAAATCTGGAATATCTCAAGAAGCCATTTTAGCAGCTTAAATACTCTTGCTTAGATATTTTAATATTATCACTTCCAATTGCTTTATCCGTCAAGTATGTGATTCTTGGGCTCTTTTGAATATCTCAGTACCTGAAAGGGGTTTTGCTAGCCAGTTAAATTTGTATTAAATAAAATTGGCATTAGAATTGGAAAAGTATTGTTTATTTTGATGTTTTGAAAGAAAGTAAGGTGTATTATATTGGTGATTTTTTCACCGATCATGGTCACATTTTGTCATATCAAAATTTTGTTATTAAATATAATGTTCAAAATTTATTTTCCTTTCACTATATTACTAGGTCTTTATTTCTGCAATTCTATAGGTCGTTGGGTTAACTTAGGTAAATAGCATGACTTAAATATAAATGAACGCCTACTTTTGAAATTATCATTACAAACCAGAGCCACACATTTTGTGTACAGATCTAATATTACGAATAACGTTCCTCACTTAAGGGCCATAAGTAAATGGGAGGAAAGGTATCCACGTCATGTTTATTATTTCCGTTTATTACAGTCAGTGAGCCTAAGATTTAATATTTTCAGTTCGTTTCCTGCATAGGATATAGCTGAAATGATTATCTCTTTCGTCTTAAAGTAAATGACTCATACAGACTGTTCCTTTT
>KN884142.1:13134-31414 GCA_000934455.1 Apostichopus parvimensis
TCCTTTCAGTAAAATAATGTCAATATCCTTTGTTGTAAAATAATGTCCTTTATAAGTGATGGTGTCCTGGAATTTCCTTTATTGTAAAACAATATCCTTTATATAGTAAATAGTATCCTTTATAATAAATAGTGTCCCAGACTCTCAGTTGAATATCACAACTTCCATAATAAGGTCTACAGTGACTTGAACTATGTAAATTAAGGTTTAAAACAAACTATCCAGCCATTAAACTATCTTTCTCTTCTTTTACAACTGCCTTGCTCAGATACTCATAGCCAATTGCCAACTCCCTATACTGTACCCTCACAAAACTCCTTTGTTCCTAAATTATATACACACAGACCCAATTTCCTGTGAGGGCTATTAAATTTCCAGGAAGAACAAGATAGTTGCCTAGCAACCCAGAAGAGAGAGTTTTTGCTGTCACAAGACAACATACAAATGTACTATACAAATGTATAGCCCTCTGTACAGTGAGCACTGCACTAATAAACAAGTAAAACTATGGTACAAAACCAAACTTTATGTAAGAGCTGACCATCTTACACTGTACAAATGAAGCCTCACTAGAAATTAGATTGATAGTTTAATCATATGTTCATAATGTATAGTGTAGGGCATCCTCACATTTGTAGCATATACGTGTATGCTGTACACTTCACTAGGCTATTGACTTTTGCAAAGTATGTTATTATGCCGGCAATAGGACACTTCATGTTTGAAACATAAATCAAGGCAATTGCGTAAATTTTGAAAATTGCTAGTATTATGTTTGCTAGTTGACGATAACTTTCCTTAAATCATGCGGCTAAATATAGGTGTTAACTTGAGTATAACTAGGCTAGGTCAGGCCCCTATAAGCTAGGCAACTATAACGTTAGGATATGTCTAACGTTAGTAATTGTACCATGTGGTATACCTAGTACTGCCGGTTTGTTAGGCCTAGCCTATACTATAGTCCTAAGTCACTAGCCTATATTTAAAGTTTCTGTTCAATTCAAATATTTATGATAAAGAGCACGTTTACAATCAATTATAATGTTACAAGTATGTGTCAATAATATAAAGATACTGCAAGATCACAAAGGAGGGAACTTAGCCGCGGTAATAATTTAAAATTGTTGGCAAAATCGGTTACAAATGCGATTTTCTGCGAAGCTTCTGTTGGCGTATGTGGTTTGCGGATTCGGAATTTATAAATTTAGCGCTAACGCAAGGGACAAATGTCAAAGTTCAAATTTAGTCGGATCATACTATTTTGCACTAGGAAGGCATTTTGCCTACCAATTGTTCATATCGACGAAAAAAGTAAAACATATTTTTTTTTCAAATTCATTATATAGGAAATATTTTATATTTTTAATCATTGCGGTACAAAAATGTAATCGTTTAATCATAATTGTGATAAATATGACAAAGATTTATTTTACACCCCTCATAAGTTGGCTAATTAAGCATTTTCAATATATTACGATACGGTTACTGCTTACGAACTTACAGTATAATATTCTTGATAATTACGCCTAAAATAAAAGCAGTCAACATAGTTCAAACCCAGTTGGGCCAGTGTGAAACCTAGTTCAACCCCAACAGGGCAAGTTCACCAGTAAACATAGTTCAAACCCAGTTGGGCTTGTGCAAACCAGTGAAACCTAGTTAAACCCCAGCTGGGTCAGTTCATCAGCCAATAGTCCAAACCCAGTTGGGCCAGTGCAAAACCAGTTGAAACCTAGTTCAACCCCAAAAGGGCAAGTTCACCAGTCAACATAGTTCAAACCCAGTTGGGCTAGTGCAAAAACCAGTAAAACCTAGTTGAAGCCCAACTGGATCAGCTCAAACATAGTTCAAACTCAGTTGGGCCTGAACAAACCCAGTTGAACATTGTGTAAACCCAGTTAAACCTAGCTCATGTTCAGCATAGCCCAGTTGGAACCCAGTAAGACCCAGTTAAACACAGTTAAAAACCAGTTAAACATAGTAGGCCCTAGTAGAACCTAGTTGATTTTTTAACTGGGTTCTACTGGAATTTCTACCAGGGCAGATATGCAGATAGTTTTATCTGGCCATATGAAGCCACATATAACTGATGTAGAGTCAATCCAGATACGCATATAAAGTTTTATCTGGCCATATAAAGTCAGGTATAACTGGATATACATGTAAGACTGTATGCTCTTACATAGTGTATTTTCATAGAAATTTACATTGCACTATATTGTGGTACTGCACTATGCATATATATTTCAATAGTAAATCACTTACAGTGCACACTAAGTCAAAGGGAGGGGGGGGGGGAATAACTATCTCTATCTGGGTTGCTAGGCAACCATAGGGTCTTAGCTAGAAACAGGATGACTCAGAGGTTTATTAAGTGTGAAGGCCGCTTTTGAACAATGGACATATGTGTTTTGATACTCTAGGAGTGAGATAGGAAAGGGAGCTATGTGTACACTAGTGTCCACATGGTAGGAGTATAGAGAGCAGAAGGAAGTTTAATAGAAAGGATTGGTACATTAAGAAAAGGTGATGGAGATTCGTAAATAATAACCTATTGATGTCAGGACATTGGCAAAGGATTCTATAGTGAACTGAACAGTCAGAAGTAAGGAAGAATTTTTTGGAACGGATGGCAACAAGGAATATATTTTGGGACTGAACTTCGATACTGAATGGAACATATATCGCCCTCCTGGAACTTATTTATTAAAGCAAATATATTAAATAAAAGAATAGCACAACGCAATTTAGTATCAACATCTACAGGACCACAGAAGAATAAAGAACTCAACCTTCAATTATTATTTTTAAGTGTACTAGTGGTACCGCGCGATGCCAGTTTATTTAAGTAAGTAATATGATTTACCTGGGCGAAAAATTTGAATGTACATGTATTCAATATCAGTTTGCAAATGTTTTGGTAAGGTATAGTAAAAATGTGTAATGTGCATGCACATTACATATTTCCACTATGTTCCAATCCAGTTGAGTTCTGTGTTTATATTTTGTGTGTGTCTTGCTCTCTGTATGGGTCTCCGTACCAGAACAGAGATAACTGATCACGCTGGAAAGTTACTCTCAATGCTAGTCCAGTTTTGGCCACTTATTTCCTATAGCTATTTGATTGACATTTTAGCCAGATATATATTTTTTATATGAGCCATATAACAGTTTATCTGGATTTTCTTTATATCAACCAGATAAAGTTTTATCTGGCCCAGATATGGAAGCCATAAACTTCAACCATATAAAATTTTATATGGGCCATATATAAGTTTATCTGGATTTTCTTTATATCAACCAGATAAAATTTTATCTGGCCCAGATATGGATGCAATAAAATTTAGCCAGATCAAAATTTATATGGGCCATATAAAATTTTATCTGGATTTTCTTTATATCAACCAGATAAAGTTTTATCTGGCCCAGATATGGATGCAATAAAATTTAACCAGATCAAATTTTATATGGGCCATATAAAACTTTTTTATATCAAGTAATATCTGCCCAATTTTTTATCTGGCCAGATATAAATTCCAGATCTGGAGCAGATCTGGCCCAGATTGAAATTCCAGATCTGGGCCAGATCTGGATTTTTATATCTGGCCCAGATCTGGGATTTAACTCTCCCGCAATTCAAGGAGAGTTGAGCATAGCCTTAAGGAGAGTTGAGCCATATGCTGAATAGTGTTGAACAATACAAAATAGTTGAGAGGTTTTCAAAGGAACATGAATGTTTATTTAACTTTGACACAACTTTAAAAATTTGTAATAACACGTAATAACAAACATTGTCCCTTCGATAAACATCGAGCCGACTGGCAAAATACGTGAACTTGTTGTGTAGACTACACAATTTGCACTGATATCAAATGGGCATGTGCATATTACAGACAGATGGTACATTTTAAATTTGCGATAGCGTAATCAGGACTGTACTACAGCCGAGAACTGCACAAACATGGCATAAATAGATGATTTTACACTCTAAAAATGGAAGTGAGAATTTATAGCAAGTATTGACCCTACTGTCCAAAAAGAGCCCCCCTGAGCCAAAAATTAATTCCTACCCTGGCACCAATCCAAAAAATGGTCAAACCTTTGACCAGAATAAGGTCAAATTTGACCAAAATGTGGTCAAAAATTTGACCATTGTTATGCATAGTTGACCATTGTGTTTTTAGAGTGAAACCATTTAGGATACTTAATTATTTATCGGAGCCACAATAGTATCACCATGGTTCTTGCGTTCCAACACTATCCTGTGGTTTTGTTTTAAAAAAATAGTGTGTTTCGAAAACATGCGATAAGAAAGAAAGATAAATGCGGTTGAACCATAGAAATTGATTAGGACAGAACGCTGACACTGTATTGCCGTGTGTTGTAGCAGTGAAGCCTTGAAAATAGCGAGGGCGCTGTCTGTGTACGGCAAAAAGCAAGATCATCTGTACGTCTCCGTACATACAGTGTGTATTCTACTCTGAAATTGAATATTTTTAATACCCGTTTTTTCGAAAGAGTATTTGTACTTTTCACAACAGAGACAAGCTATGACGACCAGAGTGGTAAGTTCTTTACTTCTGACTAAAGAACCAACTTTGAAAACTTCTTGTCGCCTGTAATGACTTGAGCAAATGGAGCGACAAATCGAAGTTGCAATGCAGTAACGTTAGGCCTAGCACTAACGCAGCAATACCATTGACATTTATAGGCCTAGGCCAAGCTCCTAAATCCACATCCTAGACTACAGTACTACTAGTATTAGCCTAGTGAGTATTCAGGTAGACAAACATTAGGCCGATTCCAACTTAACACTTGGTCAGTGTCTTATGGCTATTACATTAGTCGCTTGCGTAATGTGTATTAATATTAAAGACAAGGCCTACTTTGTCAGTACTTAATGTATTCTTAGTGCAGTAGTGTATAACAGTACTGTAACCAGAAAGGTAATTACAATTCGTTTTAGAAATAACTTGATCAAGTATCAAGGCTTGAATTTCATTCCTTACTGCAATATGATGATGTACAAGAAGATTTGAAACATTTCTGACCAAAAGAAATCATATAAAAGTATGTAGAGTTCCTACCTTGTACTTTTGTAGATAGATTACTGGTGACAAAGTAGACTTAGCTATTGGTGTATAGTCCATCGGGGCAGCCTCGATATCGTTCACTGTCGTTGCACATATTTAGTACCAAGGTTTGATCACATATTATGGTGTGTTTTCATATGCTAATTTCAATTCTCGATGTTGGATGGTTCGGGACGTGTTATCTTAAGAGTAAACACCAGTTTTAAGGGCCGGTCACACTACAGCGATATCGGATCGGAAACTGATCCGATATAAAATCGCTCCTATCAATCGGATCGGGGAACAGGTCACACTACAGCGATATTTAAACGGAGTGCGTATTCTAAGTAGCAACTTGTATGCGCGCGTACGTCTGAACTTCAATGCAACTCAGTTAATTAAGTGAGAAACATGGCAGACAACGAAATGGACGAAGATATGCTCCTCAATCAATTATGGAAGAGTAACCGTGAGAGATGTCCCCGATTGTGGGTACATGTTATAAATGAAAAGCGCGAAGAGCTCTGCGACTCTGGTAAGAGAACTTTCCAGCCACGAAGACAAGTTCTATAATTATTTCACAGGTGACACAGCTCAGAAAACCAATTTCTGCTCGTCAAAGATTGGCGATTTGTCTCAGGTAAGCATGCGTTGATATTGCAGTAATGAAGTCTACCAATAAACGGCAACACTTGCCGCTTTAAAAATAATTGATAATCTTCACCGTAGCGAAATTTTTTCATGCGACATCAGGGAAGGAAGTATAGGTCTTAAAAGACGGGAGATTGAACAGGGCAACAAGGAGGGCTGGAGATCTTGGAATTCGGAGTCTACGCCTACACCGGGTGAATTGGCAGGCCTCCTTAAAAATAAATGTGATACACCATTGTAAACATCTAATCTGGCACTGTGCCAGACCTTGCTACCGCGTCCAAGTAAAAAAAAAAGTGGGGGGGGCATGCAGGAAATGTGTAGAATGTTTTGAAACTGACACGGGGCGGCGCCAGAGGGCGTCAAGCAAAGGCTAGGACCGCCAAGGATAGACCTCATCTAGTTGAAATACACCAATTAAACAGTTGGCCAGGGACTATTGAACACATGGAATCTTCGTTTAAATCACTGGCCTCACATTTCATGTTCCTTGATTAGTCAAATGACACCTGATAATTTGTTGAGACTAATTCTTAAATGAAAAAATTGATATGCTTACAAGAATACGACAAAGTTTCATATCAAATTCATTCGCTTTATTTTCATTCTCTTCATGACTTTTCCACTTGTGTCAACTTTTACACCATGGTTGCATTAATTGGCATTTCAAAATTACAAATTATCAAAGGGTGGATCTCATACATTTAAATTGCAATTGAAATGTGCAAAATGTTCACGAATGGGTATTAAAATAAAATGCCCACATATATCAATGTGGCACTATCTAATTTACTGGCCTTTTAGAGAGAGGTGCAAAAGGATACATTGTTGTTGACCATGTGCCTTTCTAGGACTTCCTGTAAATTAACATTTGACATTTGGTCAAAGAAATAGTACAACACTCTCTACAACCGGCCAGAATTACTGAATTTCAACCAGAAATCAAAATCAGATTCCCTGCCTTATGGAAAGTAACATTCACCTCTCATATGTAGTTTGGAACTTGTTACTATTGTGATCAACAAGGGTGTTACCTGGGTAATCAGACTTACTCAGCCAATGGAAGAATTGAAGGCTGATAAAAGCAAAATTTCTTTTACAGTAATACAGGACAGTACAAATTCCTCTCAGTTAAAATAGTGACAAGTCTGACACCCGTCTCAAAATTCCTAAGAGACCTTGATGGAGTACTGAAATTAATCTTTAACCTCTCAGCCACATGCTACTGAAAGAATGAACCACAAACCAATAATTTCAAATTTGTATTGTAATGTTTGCAGAATTTGTGTTTCCTTCAAGAATATGTAAACAATATGATGAACCAATCAATTAAAAGATGATGGCTCTTTTATAGTTCCTCTTGAACCCAGAATTAAAAAAATCCTGTGAAACAGAACTTCTCTTGAGAACACGCATATGAATAGTGCCAGAAGACTAAAATTGCCTGAATTGACACAAGTTTTGCACAACATGTACTTCCATTCATGCTCTTAAACATGAAAGCTACAAAACCAGACCCTGATTGATAATCTATCAAAAAAGATGTTCTCCTACTGCAGTTTTCCTGAAGGAGAACATTCTCACGGATTGATATAGACTCTAATAGGAGTATGCCATCCTAAGAGCATTGCTGTCTGTAAAGGAAAATAACTATGGGATGCCAAAAGGGAAAGTATGGGTTCTTAAATAAATGGATTTCCACTCCACTACATAAATTTGCCAATCATTTCGGGACTGACCTATTTAATAGAAATATAAAAATACAAAATGGCAAAAATGGAATAAATAAAATCATCATTATAAGAAAGATGATATCGATCGGCTTCTTCAAATTCATCTGCAGATATTTTTTATGCAATTAATGGATTTGGCTGTATTCTGATCTTTACAAGGCTCTGAGGGTTGATCTAACATTTTTATTTCTGCTCTGTGAATTATCTGATGAATTTCAAATTTAATTTCTTATTGGAGGTGCATAGGGAAATTACGCACTGTGCATGCCATTGATTTGAAGAAGTGATCGATATCATCTTCCTTAGTCATAAGTTGCCTTTTCTCTTTAAAATATTCGAGGATGAAAGAATTTGTCTCCAGATTCTGCTCCTTCCTTTTACAGGTAGGCACCTTGGGAGATGGAATGCAGGGAGAGTGGATTGGTGAAGTACTCCCACATGCTTCCTCTAATGCCATATCCAGTTCTGCGGACGTGGATTGAGTGTCCGATGGAAGATGATCCACAGATCTGCTTTCTTCCAAGTTACCACACGTTCTCAATGTAAATTTAATAAAATAACATAAAATAAAACATATTCAATGACAATCATCCATTGAAAATCAAAAGGGATTATAAAATGCAAAACAGTGGAGTATAATTGTACCAAGAACCATCCAAACTACCAACCTACAGTTCTTTTATTATCTTTGTCAACAAGCAAATTTCAACTAAAATCTGGTTTTACCCAATTCCATAGAAATTGAAACACCACAGAAAATGTTGCAATTAATAACCAAGGTTTTTGCAAGAAAACATGAAGGTGATAACATATAACCTTAACAAGAACTTTAATTTGAAGTTTGTCAAGCTGAGTCTACTAACTACTTTGCAGATTCCCATGAACCAAATACAAAATGAGAGCTACAAACACTTGTTTACAAAGATAATATAGATTCATTAAGTCAATATTGAATAATCATTATTGCTCTTCTCTTTGATAATGCATAGCAATGACTTACTCTCGTTGTTTAAGGAAAGGCAATAAGAACTGCAGGATATCAGCGTATCGGTATTTTTTTATTTTCCTGTATTCGTCCCCAGACTTGTGGCCCTTCATTTTTTTATTATAGTTATTGAAGGCATCTCTAAGGTTCATCCACCTTTTCTGCGCTGCCTCCCCTATTTGAAAAGAATAAATAGATATTTTACTTGAAAGTAACATAATTAGAACAATGAATTTCTGTATTTTTGTCTTTCCATTGGTAGGTTTTTGGCTACAGGAGACTCGTACAAGTCGTTTGCATATAGTTACAGGGTTGGAAAATCCACCATAGTTGGCATAGTTCCGGAGACGTGCGAAATACTCTGGAGAAAGTTACAACCACTGTACATGCCCGTTCCAAAGAGAAAGGATTGGGAGACAACAGCCGAAGGATTCATCGATAGATGGCAATTCCCAAACTGCATTGGTGCAATTGATGGCAAGCATGTGGTTATCCAGACACACCCAAATTCAGGATCTGTGTTCCTTAACTACAAACACACTTTTCTGTAGTTTTCATGGCTATAGTAGACCACATGTACTGTTTCACTGTCATCGATGTTGGTGCTTTTGGGTCATGTAGTGGTGGAGGGATTTTTGCCAGGAGCCAAATAGGACGGCAAATGGACAGCAATGAGCTGAATTGACCTCCATACCAACAGCTCCCTGGAGCTCCTGAAATAGGAAAGCTACCTTTTGTTGCTGTAGGTGATGAAGCTTTCCCATTAAAAATTAATTTAATGAGGCCTTATCCTGGACAGCACCTATGTGAAGGGAAGAGAATTTACAATTATCGCCTTTCACGGGCCAGGAGGGTCGTGGAGAATGCCTTTGGAATCCTTGCAGCCCGTTGGAGGATCTACCAGATGAAGATTCAGCTGCAACCACAGAATGTGGATAAAATTATTAAAGCAACCTGTGCCTTGCACAACTTTTTACAGAAAACTTCACAGTCCGCACAGATGACACAAACAAATGAGACTGTAAATGCTCAGGAGAGTGCAGTCAGTTTGCAAGACATGCAAATGAAAGGTTGCCATGCTAGCCATGAGGCTATTAATACAAGAGAGAAGTTTCAGCAGTATTTTAATTCAGAAGCTGGTTCTGTACCATGGCAGAGGTCATCATGCTTTGGCAACGTTTAATAAAAGTACTGTTGAAATTGTGTTATTTTCACTGTCATATATCACCATTTACAAAGTTAACTTTATCCTTTTTTGAAGGAAGGTGTGGTGAGGTGGTGTAGAAAAGTTTACCTTTCTTTCTTTTTTTCTTTTTTTACTTTCTTGAGTGACACTAGATTTCAATTCTGTCAATAGATATTAAACTGATTACACATTTTGGATGCTTACTCATTCTTTCTTCTGTCCTGCTCAAAGAATTACACTGGCGAGAATGTAAGGCTTATTTTGATAGTTCCAGGGAACGGTAAGTCGGGCCTTACACTTTTAACGTCGAACCGAGCGTGAACAGGAAATAATCTCCAAAAGCGGATACTTGATAATATATTCCTTTTTTATTGATTCTGAATAAAACTATAACTTTGGAAAATTAAAATGCACAGACATAAATATAACTACGGAGCCCACTGTTCTACGTCCGTAGACTTCGGGAGATAAACTTAAACTCCTCGATATGTCTTTATGAGACACTTAAACCCCTGATTCCAAAATAACAAATTACGACGCGATGCACAGGGCACACGCTCTGCCCTTGAACCTGATTGGTCTAAACTTATAACTCACCCCTCACCCAACTCTTGATTGGTTGAGTGCCAACCTGATATGCAGATGAGCACATGCAAATAGGCACTCAACCAATTTGAACCATTTTGGCTGTCTTCCAACCCCACAAACCGAATAATTTAAAACAAAACATCTGCATACGCTTCTAATAGCGCGTGATTCATAGCCCGCCACACCACAGAGCAAACCACCAAAACGCGAGCCACGTGTGACATCATAATAACAATAACAAACTAGAATACGCTTCACAAGAACATGTAGGCCTATTTGAGAATGTATTTTGAGAGATAACACTCTCCAAGCGCTGGGTCGACTGAGCATAGACTTCCCTGCTTTATGCGTCCTGCACTGCCAGCCTAGCCTGTTGCAATTGGCTGCACAAAATCTTACCTGACATAAAACAACAGAAAGGGCTAGGGGCCTATTACTAGTATTATGCCCTACGCCTACTAGTAGCATGGACACTGCGAAGTTCTGACACCTAAGCCTTAAAACACCCCAAAACTATAACTTCCTTTTATTGACAAATATGTAAGTACATACTGTACTGCATACGGGTCATTTTGGAGAGAAAATAACTGTAGCTTCGTAGTTTTTCGTGAAATTGGCTCTTGCTTGTAGGTTGTCATGGTGAAATTGTGTATTTCTTAGGATTAGAATATACAGTTGAAACATGTACTGAGAGCCACTTCCACGAAAAGCAACAAACTTCACTTCGAGTTTGACTCGGCTAGTCCTTGGCAGAGTAATTTGAAAACAAGTTTTCACACATCCCTCAATAAAACAGTGAATTTGCCTACCATAACCACAAGCTTAGAATGATTACTTCATGAAAGGTTGCGAGTGATGTCGAATTTTAGTATCGTTCTCCGATTGAGAGCAGCAGCAAACATATGCAATGTTGTTGGTCGCCCCGAGGATGAAGGTCAAAATGTACATAGGCCTATTAATATAATACCAATGGCATAGCTGTCGCAATACAATACAATACAATAAAGCCTATTCCTAGGTACTACAAAAGACTACACTAAAATGCATGATATGCCAGTTCATTTTGTGGGTTTTTCATATCACGAAACCATGTACTTACCACTCATACCGACATTTCCCCCAATTGAGTCCCATATATCTCTCTTTCGGGTAGAATCCTTAAAATTCTTGTCTGTTTTATCGTATAGTGAGGAATTCAACCTCACAAATTCAACCAATTTCTCATTTTCCTCGTCCGCCAAAATGATTGGTAGCTAGTTCGGAACTTCGGGCACTTACAAAATTGTGACGTCAATATAAACAAAGGCGCTGATTGGACAAAACTGCGCAAATCGGATAGTCGTCCGATAAAAATCGCTCTGTTGACCGATCATAAAATATAAATTGGATCGAACTACTTTATCGGAAGACAATCCGGACCGATATCGTTGTAGTGTGACCGTCCTAATAGGAAACCCACTGTTCCGATTTTTTCTGTAAAAATCGGAATCGGATTCCGATCCGATATCGCTGTAGTGTGACCGGCCCTTAAGACGGACTCATTTAGTCCGCTTTGCGTTGTTAGGACTTCTCCGAACGCAGCGATTTTTCAGTAAGGAGCCAATCAAAATCCTTATTGTATGGCATGTGATATGTCAGCTGATACAGAAACTGCTCGGCTCGGCGTGATGTATATGCACAGACTGTGTTTATGTAACGTTTGTACGTGTTTACAATTAGTGTGCATAACGTACTGCATAACAAGAGAACGATGGGCTGAAAGTCTAACGAAATTTACAGCCAACAGTTGGCAAACCGACGTCAAATGTGCCGAGATATGAAGCAGTATTGAGGGTGGCAAATTTTCATACCTAGAAGATGCTTCCATGATTCAGTACACGAACGATGAAGGTAATTCAAGGCCTGTTACTAATACTCATGTTAGAGCATTACTGTGACAAGAAAGTATACATATCTTCCCCAAGTGATACGAATGCCAACTATGAAAATTTAGGACAAGGCTCTTCGATACTATACTTCTACTAGTTTGCTTTAGACTAGAAGTGATTAACGTAACACCCATGAAGGATAGATCGACAGCTACTATATACTGGTATCTGTTATTTTATGATACCATTTATTTCATGTTTTATTTGTCATGAAACAAAGAAATGAAATCAACACCAGTGTAGGTTCGATAGGCAGACTAACGTTAGGCCTATCAATATTCAATGTCGGCCTAGGCCTATGGTCTAGCCACTAGTCTTGGATTATTTGTCAAAACAGGGCCTAACTAAGCCCAGAGCATGTCTCTATGGCTGCTGGTAGTACTGGCACACACACAAACAAATGTAGCGTGTAATGTAGCTTATATACAGGCCACTGGCCTAGGCAATGCTACAGTATTGCCTAGTCTCAGATCCCTTCTTGTATTTTGTACACCTAACAAAGCGAGTTGGCATATGTAAGTTTCCAGCTAATTTAGCATCAGCATGGCACTCGATTTAGTTGCACCTATAGTCTTATTACAGCTCTTTAAAAATTTGGAATAAAATATTTTATATCAAAGCATCTTGCTTGGTTTATTTTACTTTGATGCATGTATGGGGAGGCCTTCTTTTAGTATGGGAAATCCGGTCAAGTAGCGTTGCATGTGTTCTCAAACCTTTGTAGTGTGTGGGTTTGTAACTATGCCCTACCAAGCTCATGGCTCCAGACTTAACACTGAAATAAATGGAATATCAGATGGCTTATTAGTCAGTTGAGTTCCAGTGTAGACAATTAATGTGAACCACAGTGTGATCGACAGGACAATTCAAAATACTGTATCAACCAAACAAATTTGGTTTTGATTTGTTGCAGATGAAAGTGCAGGCCCATCGGCGCCAAAGACAAGGATATTTGCGGTGCTTCCTCTACAGAGATTTCACTGGCACAATCAGGACTCAAGTTTTCTAAAGAAAGAAGATCTGTTAGCGGGCAGACAGAACAGCTGTCTCAGTGTCTGACACGAGATGCTGAAAAACGGCTCAAAGTAGCTGCTGAACAGAGATGTCATGAAAGGATGACAATGCTATTGCCCAAGAAATTCTGTCTACACATAACAGAGGAAGACTACTTCTTCCTAAGCAAGTGGCTTTGGGTGTTGGTCATGTTGACAGTGACGAGGAAGTCATAACTCAGAAAGGATTGTTTGTGTAACCAAAGCATAACCTGGTCAATGTTTTGTTGTTGTTTATGTTTGATCATTTTCTTTCATTTTCCAATTTTGTTTAATTCATTTGATCTTTTCCGTTCTTTTTCTTATTTTGTTTTATTCATTTGACAATGAATAACTTACTTTGGTAGATTGAGGAGTTCCCTAAAGTTTCACTTTTATGCTACTACTACAGGGCAACAGTTTGTGGTCAGGTGGCCCTGTGTGACCTTTGTCATTTTTTAACATAGTAATTGTTTTGTGTGGCCCTTGTTTTCTAGGAATACATGTTCTGGCTCCAAGCCTCTATCACTTTTGAGAACTGTGGGAGAAATAGACAGTATAATAGCTATTTTGCTTTGGTAGGAATATTCTTGGTGATGGATGTGTATCTACAAATTTATTTAAGGACACTGATGAGACCCATTTATAAGTTTAGATTCGGGTTAAGTAATGTGCCTGGTAATTATTTAGTAACTTAATTGACAACTGATAGGTCAATGGGCCCAGATACCAGGGAGTGAAGAGCAAGCTGGTCTAGAGCCGTCCAGTGAGCAAACCTACCCCAGAGACGTCCCCCAACAGAGTGAACCTGCCTCTGATCGAAGTAACCCAAGGAAGTAATTATATTTCGCGACTTTTTATTTGGTTGACCCGCGCCGCGATTGTGTTCTAACTTAGGACTTTTATGCATTTTATTTACAAATAAGTTCAGTAGATTTCTTGTTAGAAGTAACAGCTCTGATAAGATCTGTAAATTACCCATTCATATCATTTAATTTTTTCTTTAAGTTTAAGTGACCCCATGTTTTTAATACAAGATTCATGTTCATAGTAAACCTACTATTTTCCCTTATGTTTACTTTTGTGTGAGCGTTACGCCTTTTCAAGTTGTCCCCACTATCTCAGAGTCATCCGGTCCTTCTCTCATGGGAAGGTGCTACTTGTAATTTTCCCAAACCTAAAAACATATATTTTTGCCTGGTCACTGCGTTTTTGACCAGCTACATTTGCGTTAAAGGTGAGTCTCGATGCTGACCTCAGGAGACGGACAGTGTTTAAAAATGCATTTGTTCAAATTATGTTTATCACAACATAAATTTGTTTTCGAAAAATAACACTGCTTTAAGAATCCAACAACTCTTAAAATATTCTTCGGACATTCCTCTTTTACTTCAGCCTACACATCCTGGTTCTTAATACTGTGTTTAATTATTTGTATCATCTTGATGTGACAAGGAACTGCTTTGTTTAATTGTCGTACAGTACAAGGTATAAGAATGACGTTATTTGTTTATTGTTTACTCTTCACATAACACCTCTCTTAGCACCCAACAACTGTTAAAATGTTCTTCAGACGTTCCTATATAGCTTTCAACCAACATTACCTGGTCCTAAGTACTGTTAGTGCAAGAACATTTAAATTATGTTATCATCTTGCTGTGACAAGAAACTGCTCTATTTTCATTATCTAACAACGTATAAGAGTGACGTCATATGTATATTGTTTACTCGTAAAATAACACCTCTCCTAGCACCCAACAACTTTAAATATCATTTTGATATCGCTCTGTTACTTTCAACCAACACATCCTGTTTCTAAATAAGTGCAAGAACATTTAAATTATGTCGTTTCCATGCATGTTGCTGTTACAAGTAACTCCTGAGTTTTAATTGTCGTCCAACCTATAACAGTGACGTCATATGTTTATTGTTTACTTGTAAAGTATTACCTCTTTTAGCATCCAACAACTCTTTAAGTATTCTAAGGACATTTCTCCACATCATCCAACCAAGAAACCTTGGTTCTAAATAGATTTAGTAACATTTAAAAACTGTTATCATGTTGCTGTGAATAGTCGTTGCTGATGTTTAATTTAGCCCACACTTCGTAGTGATGTCATTTCTTGTTTACTCGCAAGATAACATCTCTCCAAGCATCCAACAACTCCTAAAATAATCTCAGGACATCCCTCTATACCTGTCAACAAAAACATCTTGGTTCTAATAAGTTCAAATGCATTTAAATGCCATTTTCATGTTGCTGTGATAAGGAATTGCTTTGTTGTAATTGTCGTACACCGTACAAGAGTGACGTCATTTGTTTGTTGTTTACTCGGAAAATAACACCTCTCCAAACACCCAACACCGCGAAAAATGTTCCCAGGACATCCATCTACAACTTCCAACCAACAAACCTTGGCTCTAAATATGTGCAACGAAACTCGTATTTTAAGCACTTTTTGAAGCCTGCCCTGATGGACTATGACGTCATATGTTTATTGTTTACTCTTAAAGTATTACCTTTTTTAGCACCCAACAACCCTTCAAGTATTCTAAGGACATTTCTACACATCATCCAACCAACAAACCTTGGTTCTAAATAGGTTTAGTAACATTTAAAAACTATTATCATGTTGCTGTGAATAGTCGTTGCTGATTTTTAATTTAGCCCACACTTCATAGTGAGGTAATTTCTTGTTTACCCGCAAGATAACATCTCTCCAAGCATCCAACAACTCCTAAGATAATCTCAGGACATCCCTCTATACCTGTCAACAAAAACATCTAGGTTCGTTTTTGTGTTGCTGTGACAAGGAACTGCTTTGTTGTAATCGTCGTACACCGTATAAGAGTGGCGTCATTTGTTTGTTGTTTACTCGAAAAATAATACCTCTCCAATCATCCAACATCGTGAAAAATGTTTCTAGGACATCCCTCTACAACTTCCAACCAACAAACCTTGGTACTAAATATGTACAACGAAACTCGTTTTTTAAGCACATTTTGAGGCCTGCCCCGATGGACTAGTAGGAATAAAATTAATTTGTTTAGCTCATGGCGCCTTGATGCTTTTTTGGAGAATGCTCTCCTCATCGTAAAGAGCTTTCCATAGTGGAATAATCGTAAGGTTGAAAATGTCTCCACAATCTTCTTAATCAGGTGATATCTGTGCAGATGGTGTTCAGCAAGTAACTCTGGAAACAATATATTTCTTGGAAGGAGATGACCCACAGCTTGTGTCGTAATGAGATTCATCAAGTTGTTCTTCTTGCTAATTTTGAGATTTTCTGTTTTTTCTCCAGAAACTAGTCGCCTGTGAACATAAAAAACAGACTATATACCATAGAATAAAAATGATACTGAGGAACTCTGAATTGCACTGGGAACATTTACATGGACAAACTCAAATATTTTGAGAAGAACTTGTTGGAGCCTACTTTGGACTGAAGCTAGTTTGGGAATCAAAGATTGTAAGAGCTGGATGGGATCTGGAAAGTAGAATGATCTTCCATAAGCAAGTCATGTTAGAGCTAGAAGTGAAATAACTGTGATGAAGAAATGTATGTTTCTACTGTACCTGAACAACAAATCAGCAAATTGGACAACTTTAAAAACGCTTGATGATGGCACTTTTAATCCTCCTCTGTCCTTGCGTCTTAGCAACAGTGAACACCTTTGCACATTTACAGCTGAATATGGATGATCTTTAGCAATCTCAGAAATGGGTTCAAATAATGATTTTACACAATCAATGCATTCAATGTCTTGTGTAATTCTTCTAGAGACATAACCAGCAATGTAGTAGAGGCAGTTTTCTTGCATATCAGTTGGATGTTTCATGAACTGAAGACTCAGTAATGTTCCGTTATCGGGTGGTGTAGGTAAAGTGCCATTTCTTTGAAGTGGTGCTCGTCTCCTGCTAGTCTTCAGTTGAAAAATGGATTCTTGAAGGCTATCAAACATCAAACAGTTTCCAGAAGAACTTGGTGAAATCAAATTTTTTATCAAAATACTTCTCAACGACCAAGAAAATTGTCGTGTTGTAGGATTATTGTTCCATCCACCACGTTGCTTAACTTTATTGAAAAAAAAATCCAAGTGATCTTGTGAAAATGTGTGTGTTAAAATGTAATGAAGTTGGTTTGTAGGCCTGGTTAGCAAAGTCGTGCTGATACTTTGAGTTGACAGGATAGTTATGATGAATCCAACCACTGTTGTTTTCTTTCTTGTGGAATGAAGAGGGCATCCACCAACATCCTTGATACTTTCAAGAACTTTGCAGCAGCTACTAAACCAGTCAGTCCATTCTGCCATGGAATGTTTCCTCAAAGGGGCCTTTACACCTTTTAATGATGGTATCCTGGAGTTAAGTTTATCAAATAGTTTATCAATGATTCGAATGAATTCAGTAGTCCCTTGACTACAATCAAATGATGGGATGTTCATATCTTCTCGCAGAAAGTCAATGGCGTCTGCAACAGAGGAACTCAATGTCTGTGCAGCCAAGCTAACATTCATTTTGTGTTTTCTCCATTGGATGTGCTTTGCTGTAAGTTTGTTTGCTAAGAACAATGTGTCCTTTTCCTGAATCTGAACTAGCTCTTCAATGAATCTCCACTCAGCTTTCTTATCTTCTCCATGCTCATTTGTAAACTGAATGATTTTCATATTTGCAAATGTATTTCTCATCAATTTAAGCATGTGACATGCATCAAACATAATGTGCACATTTTCATTTGGGAGTGTAGGATGAGGAAAGCTAGACTGCCAATCGGGGAATGTAAGTTTAGCTCCAAGAATCTTTGCTGTGGATTGATTGGTGTAGCAGCCATCAAATGTGACACCATGAACTCTCATTCCATGGTCAGTAAGAATTCCAATACATTGTTTAATCAACTGTGCTTGATTTTGAGCTGACAGTTTGTTAATAAGGGGTTAATCAACGGTCTAGCGTGCGTTACTCACAGGATTAATGCACGATCGGGGGATAATGCAAGCGATGCACGAGGGCGGAGCCCGAGTGCATCCAGCGATAGCATTAACACCTGGAGTGCATTAATCATGTGAGTAACGCACGCTAGACCGTTGATTAACCCCGTTCATTCA